>QTSX02002941.1:0-292589 GCA_014839935.2 Entomophthora muscae | reverse complement strand
TGCAACTGAGTTTCAAGAATTGCCTTCCAATGTATCTTACAATAGACAGGGGGCGCTCAATGAGTTACCCCTTGACGCATCTAACAACATGGACCAATCCAATGACAATATCAAACTGCAGGCACTTCCTCCTAATTAGGAGTGCTACCAATTTGACCTTCTGATCCCCGCACAAGCTATTCCTTGGCTTCAAACCTTACATGGAAAAGCACCACTATGCCATCCCCTTATGGCCTATGGCTTTCTTCATATAGTATATTAAGCACAATATTCTATAATAAAAAATACCTTATTCTTACTATTCCTGTCCTTTATATTGGACTTTTGTCTTCTCCAATTCAAATGCTAAATCCTCATTGGTTCAGCTGCAACAGTGGTAGCAGCAGTAGGTTCACAAGCTACCTAAAAGAAAAATTCCCCCCAAGAAAGGACAGAGTACAGGCTGTATGGCTACTCCCCATCAAGAGACTTTCCTGTCAATTCCCAGGGGGGACATCCCCAACAGGTATGTTATTTATCAAAAACAGCTAGCTTTTATGAGTGTGTATAATTGTCTCTGCCTTGGACAGCGTGACATCAGTGTCACCCCGCCTCAGTTGGACCTTTCACAGTGCATGCCCAACCTTCAGCTGGAATCCTTTGTGAGTGGGGTCAAAGGGGCTGACATTTTCAGTTGGCTCCACTCCACCAAAACCCACCTCAGTATCTGTCAAGTTCCTGAGCCCATGTGGGTTACCATGGCGTCTGGATGTCTCATGGGGCCTGCTGCTGTGTGGTTTACTAACTGGGCCAGCCAAGAAATTGAGGTCACCTGGGTGGCATTCAGGGACGCCGCAAAGTCCTGCTACAGCAAAACTTTCTTGCCTATTGTGGTGGGAACTCCCCTTCTGGCAATTAAACAGACTGGCTCTGTTCCTGAATACCTTGCCGCCTGGCAGAAAGCTCTTGCCGCTGCCCCCAAAGCTGTGGCCAACAGAAATTCTATGCTTCTGACCCTGATAGTCAATGGGCTCAAGCCCCATATCTGTAACTAGGTCCCTATAGGTTGCTGCATCTCCATTGATGACTGTTATAAATCCATTGTGGGGGCCAACAACCAGGCTTTGATGGGCTTCCTCTGCACAAATGACAATCCACCTCAACCTCATGTAACACCTGGCAGCGCCCACAATTAAGTAGGCCGCCACCAGCCCCACCAGCAGGAAGATGTGATTAAACGTCCCTTCAAGGGAGAGCTTCAGCTATCACAAATTAAGGACCCAGGAAAAGCCTGGGGGTTGTAGTTACAAGAGGTTCTACAACCCCACTTGACCCCCACTCTCAATTCCTCCTTGCAAAGAATACCTTCACCTACAATGTACACAAAGTTGAAACCCTTGACGTCTTCCAGGTTCATAGTGACAGCCCCGTAATTCAAGCAAGCCACTCTCTCAATAGAGTAACCCACTTGGCTTATCCCTTTTGCTTTTGTGGGAATACCCACAAACTATTGATGGATACTGGGGCCAACCACAACATGGTTGACCAGGTGTTTTCTGATTCTCAACAGTTAGACTGTGTGCCAAGAAGATTCAAGGCAGTACAAGTAGCTGACTCCTGTAGAGTAGCAATTACCCATGAAATGGTACCCTTCTCTTTGAGAATGGGAAACATATAGGTTAAGCTCTCTGGGCCAATCATGGCAGGGCTCAGCCACAATGTCATTGCTGGCCTTAACTGGCTTTGCCACAACTGTCCCTACATTAAATGGGATACCTCTGTCATCATCCTCAATAGAAATGGGGTGGGATTTCAGATCTACCCTGTGGAAATGATAAGTTTCTCCATTATACTGTGTTTGTCAGAATAACAGAGACAGGATTGTACAAATTCAAGGAGGGAAATAGACTTTAATCAATGCTCAGTCAAATTTATCTGCGCTGAACCATCTGTGGTCCCTCCCTTGACCTCTTCACCACCACCAGCGCTTGCTGCTCTTCTCAAGGAGCACAAGGACATATTTAGTGAGACATTTGAACAACTACCTCCTCCCCAGGAGATCCAGCGCGCTGTACAACTTCAAGGATTGTTACCTAAAGCACAACCATTATATTGTCTTACACCAAAAAAAGATGAGACCCTCCTCTAGCACCTTGTGGACGCGCTCAACAAGGGCTTCATTTGCCCCTTGCTCTCTCCATACTGGGCAGCTGTCTTCTTTGTAGCCAAGAAGGACGGGTCCCTTTGCCTGATCACAGACTACTGCGCCCTAAATGAGGTGATGGTTAAGAACAATTACACTCTGCCGCCAATTGACAACCTATTTGAAATGCTTGCAGGTGCAAAGGTCTTTAGCAAGATTGATCTTGCTGCAGGGTACAACCAGGTCCGCATTGCACCTGGTGATGAGGCAAAAACTGCCTTCTGCACGCACTACGGGTTATTTGAGTGTTGTGTCATGAACTTTGGAATGATCAACACTCCTTCTACCTTTGCTATATTGATAAACGAAGCATTTGAGGAATTGATTGGGAAATGTGTGGTTGTGTACCTTGACAACATTATTGTCTTCAGTCAAGATCAAACCATGCACCTCCAACACCTCTGTGCTCTCCTTGACATCATTTGGAAAAACCAGTTGAAGGCTAAACCCTCCAAATGTGAATTCCTCAAGTTGGAGCTCTTTTTCCTTTGGCACACCATCTCTGCTCAAGGGATAAAGCCCAACCCTGCCAAGATCAAGGCAATCACTAGTATGCCACCTCCCACTGATATCAGTCAGGTGCATACCTTCTTGGGCATGGTTGCCTACGTGCGTAAGTTCATCCCCAACTGTGGAGAACTTATTGCACCTCTCACTGAGCTCCTAAACACTAAATAGTCTTTCCATTGGACCCCTGTCAGAGATCAAGCCTTTGAGACGTTGGAGCAAAGACTTACAACTGTGCCTGTATTGCAGTTCCCCAATCAGAACCGCAGATACAAACTCAAGACTTCTGCCTCTGACAGAGCCATAGGGGGGGTGTTGTGAATACCGCTATTCACCATGTTTCAATTTTGCCTTTGGTTGGCCATTTCAAAGACAAATCTCTTGCTTTTGCTTTTGCCTCTCAAAATGAGTTAATGACTGAATCAGGAAGTACAATTGTTTGGTTTTTTGATCCTGCGCAACTCACTTGCCCCACTCATGCTGGTGGCTAGTGATCCTACCATCCTGGTAGTGTTTTGTGGTATTCCTAACTGCTATATATTACATTTTGTATTCACCAATAAAATCCAAGTTCTATTCACATTTTTATCTCTGTGTCTTCTGTACTTCTGCGCCTCTCTCTAGCCACAACTAGTAGAGATTATTTTTTCAGGGCCGCAAGGTAAACACATAGCCTTTCCTGTCATCTAACCAAGACTTAGTATGAATCCAATCCTAAGGTTAGGATTTCCTGTTGTGTGTCTGTGCCGCGCCTCAGAACACAACAAAAATGGTGCTCACTACAGGGGCTGTAAGCCCCTTGGTTATCCCTTTTGCATCCATGTTTCAGGTCCTTTGCCTCTGCCTATACAAGAGCCAACTTCACCTGAAAATACTAGCCCTCCTATTGAGGAAGATATTGTCAACCCACCTATTGTCCCTACTGTACTGAACCTTGGTAATGGTCTCTGCCTAGTTACTTACCCCATGGGTACCCCTGACTTAGAAAAAGTCATGACAGTAGTCCTTTGGATAGCCTGTGAAGGAGCCATCTCTTGCCTTCAGCTGCAGTTCAGCCAGGATGAATACTACAGATTAATTGTGGCTCCTCAATTTCCACAACATCTCCTCTCAGTGGCTGGCTCCGCTGAGCACTTACTATTGTCCTTTGTGCAGCCTGCCTTGGCCCACCATCAAATGGTGTTAGGGCTCCACGTCCAAGAAATCTTGTCTCTACAAGCAGCAGTTACTCATCACTGGGACCAGTTTTCTGTCTACCAACAGTGGATTCATTCCCTGTTTTCCTTGGTATCTGACAATCAGCGCAACTCTGTTATCTCCCAGACCTGTTTAGTTAACTCTATCAAACAAATGTGCCAGTTCATCCCCAAATATGTGAGAGAGCGTCTAAACAAGTTTCATCAGCTAGAACAACCCTGGCAAACTCAAGTAGATTCCACTTTAAATGCTTATTTCACCAACTTCAAACAACCTGTGCAACAGCTCAATGCATTCAGCATGTATTCCTTTGAGCAACTACAGCAGGTAGCAGACTTTGCTCTTAACGGCCTTTGTTGAGCAACTTGTGTTATTGCTAATATGTTCAAAGCTACAGATAGATGTTAGCCTTGCCAATGTACTCTACCTAATCCTATGCAAGAGCACTACAGACTACAATAGAATAGAACTTTGAAGATAATTACGTTTATTGAATCTGGAGTACAATTTAGCCAGCAGCTGCAATCTATCCAGGTGTAACTAAGAACTTTCCTCTTCCTTTCAGGCGTCTGTATTGCTATATACTGCAACAACCCTTGTTCTTGCCCTTTCAGACAGTTCTCAGTGGCTACCTTTGCAATAGGTCCATCTTTTTTAGCTGCGCTTATCCTGATTGGCTGTCCTTGGCACGTGTGTTGCTACTGGCCTTTGCAGGCGTACATGGCACTTCAGCTACAGCCTACGCTCTTCTTGAGCTAGCCTACTGTCATTTATTGATTGGCTGTATCTTACACTCCTATTATTGCGCTAGTAAACTACGCTGTATTTAGTTGATGCTTATAAATGGTCCTTAATCTGTCTTCCAGCATTGGAAGGTGGAATTTTGGTATTTCATTTGTAGGGCTTAATCAGTGATCCTTTTCTGGCTGGCAAGTCTTCTGCTTTTAATGCAATAGGTCAAATTAGGGATTATATGCCATATAATAGCAGACTCAATCCAGTATCAACTTGTGGATTATCTGCTGTGTAATGCTGACCCAAACCAATAAGAAACCCAATTATACACTGTGTAGCTCTGACCCAAACTTGGTATTTCCTGATCTTTTGCATATCACTTGTTTGATATGAGCATAAAGGCCCATCAGGCAGTGTGGGGCTGGGTTGATACAACGTCCAGTAGGGTGTATTGGGGGTGAGGGATAGGTGATCTTTAGGTTAACATTTATACGGTGTAAAATTGTTACATCAATTATAATAAAGCAAGTAATATACAGCGTACAATCAGTACACATTGGAATAATGATCAGTGATAATACGGTGTATAATTGCAACATCTATTATAATAAAATAACAATTACACAGTTGCGTAACTGCCATATCTATTATAATATTGGTGATTATATGGCGTATAAACTACACTTGATTAAATAATAACCAAGTGATAATATGGTGTGTAACTGATTAAGATCTGCATGTGATGATTAGCCTGATCATTTGTGGTCAATCAGCCTAATCTCACATTTCCCCCTCTTGATCATAAATAGGAAGGGTAAGAAGAGAATCAGGCATATGGCTTTCTCAACAGCATCTTCCCGTCTTAGCACCAAGGAGGAGTACCAGGAGTTCCTTGCAACCATGTCAGAGGATTGTTGTCAGGAGTTCAATTGCCTGAGTAAGGAGGCACGCTGTCTCCAGTTCTACAGTTGGCATTTGTTATGGGCTCATGAGAACAATTCTTGCTCAGAGTTGTCCTTGACCACCACCGTGGTGACAATCCTTTTCAGCATCCCCACAGCCCCATTTTGGAGCAGGAAGTTGTTCAAGAGGGTCATCCTCCTTTGGTGGTGGGGGCTTCTTCAGTAGACCCAGCTGTTTGGCAGGTCCAGGCTGTGGTACTTCAGTTTCCTGTTGTGCCGTATGCGCCTGAACCTACTCTTTTGGGTAGTGTTATCCTCTTGTAAAACCCTGACCACGCAGACTTTGGGTCAACAGCCTCTTCCAAGGGTATGAGTTCCTGAGTGAGTTCCTCTTTGTCCTCCTATCCCGCGAGCAAGAAGTGGATATTCACTCCCATCTTTGCCATGCAGAGCAAAATCACCCTCCTTCTGTTTGTTCTGTTGCCCTCCAGGAGCTGGCTTGGCCTCTAGAGGGGGACTTGGTAGAGCCGTCACGCTCTAATGTGGCTTTGTATGCCAAATATGCGCGGGTAATTGAATTTAACTGTGCAATGGTGCAGGTCTGGTTTGTGCGTGGGGGACTAGTCCCAATTCCACCCTGCAGTGGGGACTTTGCCAAGCTGACAACCAGCACAACCAGCTGGCTAACGTCATTAATGTTACCTTGGAGAGATTAGAGACTGGGGATTCTTCCTGGGATCTCCCTCACATGGCTTTGTTAGGTAACCTATTCCTGGTCCCAAAGCCTTTGCTTCCTTGCAGTCCCTTGGGTCAAATGCAGTCCATCTTGGAGTACTACCTCTGTGAAGTGTTGCGCCGTCAGTGGGGTCTTCCAGTTGATTATCCCTTGGAGGGGTTCATTGTGGAGCGCTTGGTGTCAGGGGCGTGCTTTCCAATTGAGTGTGGGCTGGGTTGCCTAGCAGATGGGGAGCTGGCCTTTAGTGCACCCATTATGCACTGGGAACGGCTATCCCCTGAAGCGCAACATATGTGGCTTCAAAACTTTGTTGTTCTTTACCAGGTGGTGGCCACCCACGCTTTTGGTGACTATGTGGAGCTACCACCCACAATGTCCCTGAGGAGCCTGAGGAGGGCACTCACCAATAAAGATTCATAGGACTAAGTCCTCTTTCCATATAATGCACTTTTATATTTTTATTTTTATATTTTATATCTTTTTATATTTTTATATCTTTTATATCTTTTTTACATATTTATATCTCTTTATATTTTTCTGTTATGAATCATATGATGTGCCTATATTACTTATGTTATTTTCATTTATGACAAGTTCAGATAGTGTTTAATTAGGCCCTTCCTTTGGGGTGCGGAATGGGCAAAGGAACTTTGCGTGTACGCGGTTGAATATGTGTCCACTATCCTTATCCTTGATGGTGTAGGCGTCAGGTGAGGTCTTCTCTATGATCTCAAAGGGACCTACCCATAGTTTTTCTAGTTTGTGGGATCTACCTGCTCCTCTGGTGTTGCAGTATGAAACCCCCTCCCCCTACCTCAAAAGAGGGTAATGGGGCCCTATTAGCGGAGTCCCTTTCAAATCTGGTTTGGGTCTTGATAGCTGTGTTGCTAAAAGCAGATGCCTGCAACTTGATGAGGGTGTTGGCCAGCTGTCCTAGGTACTGATTGTAGGAAAGTTGCCCAGGATTGCCTGTGGCCAAGTATAGGATAGGCAGAAATGGCAGGGTGTTGACCATACATCAGTTGAAAAGGGGACACACCAGTGGTGGAATGCAACAAAATGTTGTACGCAAACACTGCTACTCCTAAGTATGTTTCCCAAGAGGATGTACGCAATGAAGCTAATTTCCAGAGGATCTGGGTTAGGGTTCCATTGACGCGTTCCACCATCCCATTGATTTCAGGGTGGTATGGAGTGGATAGTACTCCGCGGACTCCCATGAGGTTATTCACTCTTGATATTACTGAGGCTGTAAAATTGGTCCCATTATCTGAGAGTAGGAACTGTGGGCAGCCATGGCAAAGTATAATGGCATCCAAGACAAATTTTGCAGTGAAAGAGGCATCTACTTTCCTTAGAGGCTGGGCTTCTACCCACTTAGTTAGGTAATCTATAGCCACTATCACATAACAAAAGCCAGGGCTGCTACGTGGGAGTGGTCCCACTTCGTCCATTGACACAGTATGCCAGGAAAAATGGGGTTGCACCATTCAGTAAGTTGTGCTTTTTTGTAGTGGCTTATTCCCTTGGCACTTGATGCAGCAGTCAATTGTCTCCTGAATGTTGAAATTCATTACCTTTCAGAAGTAGGTGCAAGACAGGATCTCTTTGGTCTTTCAAAAGGCACCATGACCTGTTGCCTTATGAGCGGCTGTAACAATGCTAGTCTTTTTGAAGGGAGGAGGGAATATGCATTCCTTACCATCCACTAGCTTGTACATCACACCATTGTGTAGTGCTGTATCCTTCCAAAGGTCCTGTAGGATATGCTGTACTTTCTTGGGCTTGTTGCTAAACTTCCCAGTCATCATTTTCTGGTACAGCTGATCTGCTAATGGGCTCACCAGGGCCACAGTGGGTAAACGGGAAAGGCAGTCTGTGTTCTGGTGCTTGCTGCCAGGGCAGTGAAGGATCTCGTAGTCCAAGGCCTGTAGTTTTAACGCCCATCAAGCAAGTTGGCCTTCTGGTTCCTTGAGACTCTGGAGCCAAGCTAGGGACACGTGGTCTGTGACCACTGTGAACCGTACGCCATGGATGTAGACCCAAAATTGTTTGCATGCGTAGATGACTGCCAGGCATTTGCGCTCTGTCACTGTATAGTTGTGTTTGTGGACTTTTAGTGTCCTACTGGCATAGGCTACGGGGTGTTTGATTCCCTTGTTGTTAAGTTGGGATAGTACAGCCCCAACTGTAGTAAGTGAAGCGTTGGTATGGATCACAAATGGTCTGTCAAAGTCTGGGTATACCAGAACAGGGTTGCTTGACAAGGCCAAGCGTAACTTGTCAAAAGCTCCTTGGCATTGTTTACTCCACACAAAGAAAAACCTAATTTCAGCAAGTGGAAGAGAGGTTCTCCAATTGCTGCAAAGCGGGGGATGAAATGTCAATAATAACCAACCTTTCCTAAGAATACTTCTATGTCACGTTTTGACTCAGGTTGCTTCATCTTAGATATGGCTTTGGTTTTTGCGGGTTGGGGACGCAGGCCATGGCTATCTATAACAAAGCCCAGGTATTCTAACTGGTCCTTAAAGAACTGGCATTTGTTCAGCTTTATCTTAAGATTGGCAGCCGCTAGCCTCCTGAAAACCTCTTCCAAGTGAGCTAGATGCTCAGTGAAGGTCTTGGAGAAAACATTGATGTCGCCCAAGTATACTAGGACACAGGAGAGTTTAAGGTTGCCAAGGATGGTGTCCATTGCACGCTAAAAGGTTGCAGGAGCATTGCACAACCCTTGTGGCATCCTTGTTGGTTATAATAGTCCTTGTGAGGTTATGATGGCGCATTTTTCTTGTTCTTCAGAGGGTAGTTCAATCTGCCAGTAGCCCAATATGAGGTCCATGGCGGAGAAGTACTTGGCACCCCCAAGGCGGTCTAATGCGTCATCTATGCAAGGTAAGGGGTAGGTGTCCTTTTTGGTGACCTTGTTGAGGTGTCAATAGTTGATGACAACTTTGTTAGAGCCATATTTCTTCTTGAAAATCAGGATTGGAGATGCCCAAAGACTTTTGGATGGGACCAACAAACCTTGTTTAAGCATTTTGCTGACTTCTTCTGAGACAACTTCTTTGTTTGCTTTCAATTGTTGTATGGGGTGCATGAAGATTAGAGGAGTGGTTCCTGTATCAATGTGATGGGTTACTCCTTCAGCACAACCCATATCATGATTGCTTTCTGCAAAGATTGAGCAGTAATTTTTGAATAGCAAAGATGCCTGAGCTTGCTCCTCAGGACCAAGGGAGGAAAGGTCAGCTAAGGGGGTAGTCAGATGGACTGCTGATTCAGGTTTATCTGGTATACCCATTTTCTTGAATGTACCAAATCCCTTAACCTCAGATAGTTTCTCTGTAGGGTAAAAGTGTAAGAAGCCTACCACTTGGTCTTTCTTGATAGAAAGTGTCTTCTTTGTGAGGTTGGCTTAGGATGCTTGGACTTGGATCAGTTGGGAGGACCAAACGTTTTGGCATGACTACAGAGGCAGTCCACAATTTCTGACATGTCCTTGCCTTTGACGTAGGCAGGATAAATTGCTCTGTGGAGCTCTTTGTACAGGTGAGTGGCCTGCTTCATTGCAGTGCAGATATCAAAGGTGGAGACTGTACCAGAGCCAAGGAGCACCAGCACATCATGATATAATTGCTCTGCAAATTCCTGCAGAGTTTTTCCTGGAGCAAACTTTATTGTGCCAAACTTGGACTTCCTGGTGAAGAGGATATCCCTCCACCAAACTCCTCTAGCACAGCCTGTCTAGCCTCTTGATACGTCCAGTCAGTTGCAGGTAGGTGTGGCATCACTAAGTTGATGCTGATTGCGTCTAATGTGGTGATGAGTGTGGTTGCCTTTTGGTGGTTGCTAGCGCCCTTCATTGCCATCTCAAAGAGTCTCAGGAAAAAATATATGTTCCCTTGTTTATCAAATTTTGGGAGGTTCAGAGGTTTGAATTGCTTTTTCACAGATGTAGGCTTGATGGGCTGGCGGGGGGAGGCAGTTGACTGCCTATCTGCCATATAGCTACGCCTAGCCCTAGGCGTGAACTTTGGCGTGAAAGGCTCTCTAGAGGGAAGGGTTGTGAATACCTTGGGAATCCCCCTGTTTGGTTGTTCCCCTTTCTCCTCAGAGGTGTCAGCAGCGTCTTCATAGTGGTCTGTACACATTGAGGATGATGTTTGTTGGCTGCTTGAGATGCAAATGCAGCCTTTTGTATCTAATAGCTAGATCTGAGCTTCCATTCTAGCCAGGCAGTTGTGGACATTGCTGTTGTCCATTTGCAGGCTTTTTTGGCAGAGCTCAGACTCTACACTTGCAGTGGTTTTAGAAAAGCGTGACACGGCGTCTCTCAGGGTCAGCTGCTCCATTTGCAGAGCCATGATAGTCTCATACACTCTGGCAAACTCCTCTTTTTATCCATTGATTGTGCTCTCCAAGGTCGCTATTCTGGTCTCTAGTGCTGAAATTTTTGCACTGTACGGGCAAGGTAGCGGCTTCAGCGTAGATGAGCAGGATACCTTCACTTGGCTGTCAACTTTTGCTTCTAGTCTCTGAAAGTTGTCCAGAACGTATTTTTTGAGCTGGTGAAGCCGTGAGCCAAGCTGCTTTACTTCTTTGTCCAGGGCAATCACATCTTATCCATGGTGGCTATGCTGTCTGCCATTCTCACGCTGAACTTATCTGACTCAGCACAGAACTTGTGCAGTCCTGCAGCCATGCCAGAGAAGCTCCACGGGAATCCATTGCTTCATGTACCATGGCCCTGAACTTTGTGTTTAAGATGTCAATCAGTTCATCAATATGTGCATGTACATCCCCCCCATGAATTGATTAACCAGGACCATGACACGTATCTCCAAAAAGGAGGTGTTGGCTGTGGCCCATTGCTCAGCCCAGTTGCAGCAACAGGAGAGAAGGGTGTTGCCCAGGGACAAAAGCTCAAGATTATGGCAGGCGGCAACTAGCTGAAGTTATTTCACAGAGGGCTGGACAAAGCCAGCAAGGTACTCCACAGCGTGATCTCCACCAGCAAGGCGCTCCTGAAGAGCTTGGAATGATGTGTTACGGTAGAGTCAGTAGAGTTGCCAGCAAGTTTCCTGGTCCTGGTAGTGGAAGAATATGCTTAGATTCTGGTCAGGGCAATAAAAGGGACAGAGGCAGAACCCACAAAGTAAAGTCTTGTCCAGCTCAACAATCTGCGTGCAATTGTATGAACCAACCAAGGCGGGACCCTCAGGGACAGAGGGCAACGGGGCCACAACCAAAGGAACAGTTGCGGGAGGGTGAACAACCACAGGGTTGCTCATGGAAAAGATAGGAGCACTCTCACTGTCTGATGATTCTATCTTGTACCCATGCTTGTCAATAAAGCTGGGCAGAGGCGGGGCCAAGGACAATCCTTGGCGGGCAGGGGCGGTTTCCTGTGGCATTGGCAGAGGCTCAATTTTGAGTGAGCATCAATGTTGAGCAACTTGTGTTATTGCTGATATGTTCAAAGCTACAGATAGATGTTAGCCTTGCCAATGTACTCTACCTAATCCTATGCAAGAGCACTACAGACTACAATAGAATAGAACTTTGAAGATGTTTACATTTATTGAAACTGGAGTGCAATCTAGCCAGCAGCTAAAATCTATCCAGGTGTAACTAAGAGCTTCCCTCTTCCTTTCAGGAGTCTGTATCAATATATAATGATATAACCCTTGTTCTTGTCCTTTCAGACAGTTCTCAGTAGCTACCTTTGCAATAGGTCCATCTTTTTTAGCTGCGCTTATCCTGATTGGCTGTCCTTGGCACGTGTGTTGCTACTGGCCTTTGCAGGCGTACATGGCACTTCAGCTACAGCCCACGCTCTTCTTGAGCTAGCCTACTGTCATTTATTGATTGGCTGTATCTTACACTCCTATTATTGGCTGGTAAACTACGCTGTATTTAGTTGATGCTTATAAATGGTCCTTAATCTGTCTTCCAGCATTGGAAGGTGGAATTTTGGTATTTTATTTGTAGGGCTTAATCAGTGATCCTTTTCTGGCTGGCAAGTCTTCTGCTTTTAATGCAACAGGTCAAATTAGGGATTATATGCCATATAATAGCAGACTCAATCTGGTATTGACTTGTGGATTATCTGCCGTGTAATGCTGACCTGAACCAATAAGAAACCCAATTATACACTGTGTAGCTCTGACCCAAACTTGGTATTTCCTGATCTTTTGCATATCACTTGTTTGATATGAGCATAAAAGCCCATCAGGCAGTGTGGGGCTGGGTTGATACAACGTCCAGTAGGGTGTATTGGGGGGTGAGGGATAGGTGATCTTTAGGTTAACATTTATACGGTGTAAAATTGTTACATCAATTATAATAAAGCAAGTAATATATGGCATACAATCAGTACACATTGGAATTATGATCAGTGATAATACGGCATATAATTACAACATCTATTATAATAAATTAACAATTAAACAACATGTGACTGCCATATCTATTATAATATTGGTGATTATCCAGCGTATAATTACTACACTTGATTAAATGATAACCAAGTGATAATAAGACGTGTAACTGATTAAGATATGCCTGCAATGATTAGCCTGATTATTTGTGGTCAATCAGCCTAATCTCATAGTTTTAATGAGCTCAGTGCGGCATTTGATCAAGAAAGAGCTGCTACGCTGCTGCTATAGCCAAACTCCAGAGTCAAGTGAATGAATTAGCTACGCCAAAGCCAGATGTTCCTCCCTCTTCCCCGTCTGATGATTTGGAAGATTGAGAGCAAAGAATATGGGACGCTATTTGAGAGCTACATACAACTACTTGCAGTCAAAGACGTCCTGCTGAAGCTCCTCAACCTGACCCCCAGGTGCTTGAATTGACTGCTCAAGTTGTGGAGCTACAGCAAGAACTTGCCTTCCTATGTGAAAGGATGGCAACTGCTGCTAGTCCAGTTGGGGTTGTCAATGAAGGTGGTTGCTGCCCTGGCTTACCAGGAGCCCCTCAAATCCAATGCACTAGAGAACCAATTGCCCTAGCTAACAAGGTGGATCAATTTAAGTGGGATCATACTGAACTGGATAGAGACGTACAAGAGATGTTGATGTGATTGACTCTGTAGATAATAGGTTTGCCCCTTGCCTCTCAGTGGGGCCATCCCTTACTTCTTGACTGGATGAGCTCTCCATAATAGTGACCACCCAAGGTCAACGCTTAGATACTACTGCACAACAGGCTACTCAAGCTTTTGATACGGGTGCCTGCGCTGTTGAGGCCCTGACTACCCTTGAAGAGAGTGTTTGTCAGCTATGGGCTAGACAGCCCCCCTCTGAATCCAAGGCAGAGTTTTCCCTGCATATAAACGTACTTGATAGCAACAATGGTGGCCCAACTCCCAAAGCACACTTCAAGCCTACCTTTAAGCAAGTCTTTGATCCCAAAACCTCGACTATTGCAGCTTTCCTAACTATCTACAAAACTGCCATGAGACAAGCTTCAGACAAAGTTAAGAAAGAACTTATTCTGACCTGTCTACATCTGACTTGCCAGGAGGTGGTGGTGCCTGAGCTGCCCTCCATTGAGACTTGGGAAGATATGAAGCAGCTTCTGATTGACAAGTTTGGTGGTGACCTTAGCCTGGAAGTAAAGAAGGACGGCTTCATTCATATTTCTTTCAAGCCTAAAGAGACGCTAGCTGAGTTTGCAGACAGATTCTACATGGAAGGACAGCAACTGATAACAATCAGACAGTTGATAGCCCATGAAGCCTACATGGCTTGCTCTCAAGCCCTCAAAGTTAATCAACTTCTGTGCCTTCACTTCAAAGCCCATAAAGCTATGCTTTCCTCTATGAAGAGCATAAAGACGCTGTTGTAGGACATGTACTTTACCCATTCTGGAGCAGTTGTTAGGGAAGGTTGAGCTACTTCTAACTCTGGTTCATCTTCCTGTGGTCCTTGCATTCTTACCATGAACTTTCAAAATCCTCCTTGGCGCCAAGGTTGCCACAACTGTGGTCAGATAGGTCATCATTCTTGAGTCTGCACCAACCCACGGGTTGAAGGATCTGATCCAAAAGCGCAGGCGGGAAAAGAACAGTCAACCTAGAGGCAGAGACGCTCTCAGTTGACATTTCTTCCCAGTCTCTTTCAATCCCTCCCTCTATATCTGACTCTGAGCCTGCTGATAATGAGGCTCCTCCTGTTTCACAATATCTCTGATGACTCTGACCTGGATGACTCTGATACTGACAACACCAATGCATATGGGTACTCTGTTTTGGCTGTTCCTGAAACCATTACAGTCCCCTATAAATTACGCTCAGGAAATATTACAACTACCGCTAAGCCTTTACCTGAAGCCAAAGAAATTGTCTCTTGCCCTTACCTCACTCAGGCTAAGAGGTCCCCCGTGCTAGTGGAGTTGTCAGAAGAAGCTGCCAAGGTTGCTGATGCTGTCTTCAAGAATGTATCTGTTTTGCTCCCTCTCCAGACTGTTTATAAGGAGTTCCCAGGATTAAGATGCATGATTGAGAAGTGGGATAAGGAACTAGCAGAGGCTCAAGATATCTTGGCTGTCCTTCCCCCCTTTGGTTGCACTACCACTTGAGTAGAGATATCCATTCAAAAAGTGAAGATCAAGGCTGTTCTAGACACTGGATTGCCAGTCAACATTGTCTCCTCCAAGCTTGTGAAGAAACTCAAACTTGCTCCTGACCTTAATCATCACCAGTTGTATGGCACAGCTGGACTGTCTATGACCCGCGCCATAGGGGCTTACTCCGCTCTACCCATGCAGTTTAGCAAGCTTCTCCTAGCTGCGTCAGCAGTTGTCTTGGAAAACAAGAGTTACAATCTCTTAGTTGGCACCAAGTTCCTTAGGGAATATAATGGGATAATCAACTTAAAAGATGGTTACCTCTCTATTCTGGGATACAAAGTCCCTCTGATTTTTGAAGAGCCGGTTAAAGTTCCCGGGAAATGGCTCAAGACATGTGCCTTGGAATATCCCACTGGGGTCTTCAACCTCAAATATTGCACCCACTCTTCAAACATGAAATGTCCACCCATGGCTTGTCCTGCGTCTGAAGGGATCTCTATCCTAGCCATGTCTGTTGTCATCATCCCACCTGGCTCCCAGGTCATCCTAGACTTCCGGATATCATATGAACTACCTGAACAAACCTTCTTGGAGTTGTACTCTCCCCCCTTGTTAGGAGGCAACAAACCTTATCTCTGTCCTGGGATACTAGATGTCTCCCATAGGGAACCTGTACAATTGTTGGTAGCCAACCTGACTGCTCTCCCCATGACTGTGTCTAGAGGTCAGGTCATTAGATATAGCAAGTTGTTGAGCACTCCTGATGTCCTGTCTCTTCATCCTTTTGGCACATTCCAAGATTTTAACCTAACTGAGGATGAACCCCAAGTCCTATCCTTGTTCACTGTGCAAGACTTTCCGCAGCTGTCCCTGGTTCAACAGAAAGAGGTGCTAGACTTACTAGACCAATTTTCTGACATCTTTGCAAAGGACAATACCAACTATGGGTTAGACAAAAGCATTATCCATCAGATTGATACTGGTGACGCTCCTCCCTTCTGTGCTAAACCATATTGCCGCAGCCATGTAGAGGACGCCCAGGTATCTAAAGAACTCAAACAACTGTTAGACTCTGGTCTGCTGGCACCTTCCCAAAGTCCTTGGGCATCCCCACTAATCATCTTAAAGAAGAAGAATGGGGGTCATTGTATTGTGATGGACTATTGCCAATTGAACTCTTTGACCAAGAAGGACTCGTACCCCTTGCCGCATATTGATGATGCTCTGACGTCTTGGAGGCTCTAAGTTTTTCTCTGCCATGAATCTGGCATCTGGATACTGGCAAGTTGACCTATCGCCCAAGGATTGCCAAAAAGCTGCGCTCATTATCTCTGAAGGGCTTTTTGAGCCTACTTGCATGCCACATGGACTCTGCAACGCCCCAGTCACCTTTCAAAGGGCCATGGACTCCATTCTCTGTGACTTGAAGTTGTTGTGCATCCTAGTATACTTGGATGATATAACAGTTTTCAGAGCTACTTTCACCAATCATCTGGCTCATCTCAAAGAGGTGTTCATAAAGATTTGAGAAGCTGTTCTTAAGCTAAAACCTTCCAAGTGCGCCTTCTTCAAAGTACATCTTGAATTCTTGGGCCATGAAGCAACCCAGATTGGGATTTGCCCAATGACTAAGAAGGTTGAAGCCATTGACAAAATGCTTCCGCCCACCAACCTGCAAGAGGTAAAAGTCTTTCTAGGGATGATGGGCTACTATAGACAGTTTATCCCTGACTTTGCCAATACTAGTGAACCTCTAGTCCAGCTGTTACGTAATGTCTCTTTCAAATGGACCACCAGTCAGCAGCAAGCCTTTGAGACCCTTAAGCAAAAACTCAAAGAGGCGCCAATCCTAGTGAATCCTGACTATGATAAGGAGTTCATCCTGTATACTGACGCTAGCAATCTTGCTATTGGAGCTATTCTGGCCCAATTAGACAACGAGGGTGTAGACCATCCTGTGGCTTACACTTCCTGCGTGCTAAACAAACATGAGAAGAACTTTAGTGTCACAGAGAAGGAGTGTCTTGCTGTGTTGCATGCAGTCAAGCAGTTTTGTCACTACATATATGGTACCCACTTCACAGTTGTCACTGACCACACTTTGCTTAAGTGGTTACAACAGCTTAAGGAGCCTGAAGAGCGCCTAGTTAGATGGGCTCTACGTCTGCAAGGATATGACTTCACTATGCTCCATTGCCCTGAGATTCAACACCATAACGCTGATGGGCTCTCCAGAATGCCCATTCTTGCTTTGCATCCTGCAGAGGCTGATTGGTTATACAAACTAATTGGGTACTCTTCTTCTTGGGAAAGTGAGACAGAAGAGGTACAATTGGCCTTGTCCAAGCTATCTGAAGATACCCTCATACACGACAATCAGCTCTTCAAGAAGGTACAAGACCAGTATCTGCCTTATGTACAACCCAGTCTTTGCCTCTTGTTGGTGTTGCAAGCTCATAAAGAGACTGGGCATGGAGGCATTGCCAAGACCTTTGACTGGCTTCAAAAGAATTACTTCTGGGAGAACCTTTGCCTGCTGATCCCAGACGTCATAGCTAGCTGCCACAACTGCCAGCTGCAGAGGCCTCAAGCTGCTGCTCACAAGTTCAAATTAGTTCCCCTGCAACATGCCTTTCACACTGTCAATATTGACGCGGTAGGTCCTCTCCCCCGCTCACGTTCTAGGTGTTGCTTTATTCTGATTGCTGCTGATCACTTTAGCAAGTGGGTAGAAGCTTGCCCTACAAAAGACATCACAGCTAAGACAACTGCTGTCTTCCTGTTATAAGATGTTTTCTACTGCCATGGCTGTCCTCAAGTGTTGCTCTCAGATAATGGGACTAACTTTAATGCCAAGCTGGTAACCTCTGTTGTCAAAGCTTTGGGATCACACCAGTCCTTCTCTTCCCCCTACAATCTTTCTACTAATGGGGCAGTTGATTGTGCAAATTCAACACTGGTCTCTATCATGAGGAGGCTCACCTACTCTGACACTGCCAACTGGGACCTATACTTACCTGCCGCTCTCTTTGCATACTGCCTTAGCAAACATTGTGTCACTGGATACTCCCTTTTTGCTATGCTGTATGGGCAAGAGGCTACTACCCCATTGCTCTTGGGGGCCCCCCTGCTTACCTCTGATAAGGCCATGAATCATGACAACCACATCAAGTATCTAGTCAACCGCATAATTGATATACAGGCCACTGCCTACACTTCTGAATACAAGACTAAGATGCTTGAGATTTCTCCCAATAATGCTGGACACTCCCCCCTGCCTGAGTTCAATGTTGGTGACCATGTACTTTACTACCAACACAGGGTAGGTGGTTGCGCACATAAGTTGGACTCTTGGTGGATTGACCCTTTAGAAGTGACCTTTAAACAAGGGTCCAAATACACTGTAAAGCTCCTCTCCAGTGGCCGTCCTTTTGCTCAAGTGCACGCAAAGTTCCTTTATAAATACCACAACCCCTAAGGCCAATCTTGGGGAGGGCAATGTTGTGAATACTGCTATTCACCATGTTTTGATTTTGCCTTCAGTGGGCCATTTTGAATATAAATCTCTTGCTTTTGCTTTTGCCTCTCAAAATGAGTTAATGACTGAATCAGGAAGTACAATTGTTTGGTTTTTTGATCCTGCGCAACTCACTTGCCCCACTCATGCTGGTGGCTAGTGATCCTACCATCCTGGTAGTGTTTTGTGGTATTCCTAACTGCTATATATTACATTTTGTATTTACCAATAAAATCCAAGTTCTATTCACATTTTTATCTCTGTGTCTTCTGTACTTCCGCGCCTCTCTCTAGCCACAACTAGTAGAGATTATTCTTCCAGGGCCGCAAGGTAAACGCATAGCCTTCCCTGTCATCTAACCAAGACTTAGTACAAATCCAATCCTAAGGTTAGGATTTCCTGTTGTGTGTCTGTGCTGCACCTCAGAACACAACATCTTGCTACAGGTAGAAACTGACAAAGGTGTCTTCCTCCCTGTGGCATATAAGTCCAGGAAGCTTACTTACTCAGAAAAACATTACCCTATACATGATAAAGAATTTTTAACAATTTTACACTGCGTTGAGAAATGGCACTGTTTCCTGGAAGGGGCTATCTTTCCACTCCACGTCTTGACAGATCACAAGTCACTCCAGTACTTCAACATGCAGTCTCACTTGACACGCTGTCAAGATGGCTAGGTCAAGTGTCTATCCCCCTACCAGCTGCCCATTGAGTACAATCCTGGAAAGGAACTTGTCACAGCTGGCGCCCTCTCACTTCTCTATGTAGTGTCCATTACCGGGGATGATGGCTTGGATCCCAATTGGCCAATGCTGTACCTTTGCCATGAAGCAACTTGTTCCAAAGGTCTTAACTCAGTAGCCATCTCTAAGTTGAAGGGCAACAAAAGCCAGTTCACCACTGATGCTGGCAATGTGTGCCGCTGGGTGGAGACAGGTGAGAAGATGCCTTACATTCCCACCACACAACAAAGCAACACAACATTGCATTACCACCGCACCTTGGGTCACATCAGAGGGCGCAACCTCTTTGAGATCATGAAACAAAAGGTTTGGTGGCCGCATATGCGCCAAGATATCTTGGATCTCCTCAAAAAGTGTGTGCTGTGTGAAAAGAACACGTCTAAACCTGCACCCCCAAAATTCTGTCCTGCCCATCAAAGCCATCAAACCCTTCAAACAGTTGGCCTTTGACATTATGGGACCCCTCCCTGAGGACAGACTGGGGAAGAAATACATCATAACTGCCATCAACTACTTTATTTGTTAGCCAGTGGCCTGGGCAACAACTAATCACACTGCCACCACCATTACCTGCTTCATTGGCAAGGAAATTGTGGCCCACTTTGGGTGGCCTAAACGCCCCATCACAGATGGTGACCCTGAACTTGTTGTGCATGTCATAAAGGTGTACTGCTCCAAGAACGCCCTCCAACAGATAGTTGCCACTCCCTATCATCTGCAAGCCAATGGATGCGTAGAGCAGTTAAATGGCTCCCTGGTTCAACTGATTGCCAAGCTTTCCCAGGAGCACCCCAATATCACATGAACTGAACACTTTCCTGCCGCTTTACTTATCTTACAAGCAAGAATCAACAGAGGCACCAGGTTCAGCCCCAGCGCTTTGGCCTTTGGAACGCCTGACAGTCTAACAGGAGTCAAACAGGGGAATTTACGGACCACAGTTCCAGGAAACCTCCCCTGTTGACAACTTCATCCCTAAACCAATGGTGTGCTAAAGCCTGAGAAATTAAACACAAACAAATTGAGGGAGGGATCAAACACCTTGAAGCTAGGTACGCTGTAGGTAACCCCGTCTACACCCTCAACCCCAATTTGGCCAAGTTAGAAAAAAAATCACCTAGGGCTCTTCAGGATAGCCGCGGTCTATGAAAATCACACCTACCATCTTGAAGATGCCCAAGGGAACACCAAGAAGCTCCACCACAATTGCTTGCGCCCCTGCTGCGCCATCCCCACACAAAGGCTGTTTGTGGGGACAACCCAGATCTTCTGCAGACTCTGATCCTGGTGTCTGACAACAAGAAGGGGGAAAGGGGGTGCAACCAAGTTTCTAGACTTGCCCGCCAACCTATCTTACAATACGCAGGGGGCGCTCAATGAGTTGCCCCTTGACGTATCTAATAACATGGACCAATCTGATGGCAATATCAAACTACAGGCACTTCCTCCTAATTAGGAGCGCTACCAATTTGACTTTCTGACCCCCGCACAAGTGTCAGGGAAACAACCCTGATTGGCCAGCTTACTAGAGTTTGGGAACTGGCGGGTTGCGGACTGGATGGGCAGGGCTCACCAAAGGATTGGTGCTAACTTAATGAGGTAGGATATTGACTTGCCCACCCACAACCATGGACTGGCAGCGGGGACAATAGTATCTATTACTCCCGTGAGAGTAATGTATACTATTCCAAAAAGCTTGTTGGCATGGTCCAGGGGGAGCTTGGCGGCAGAGGCAGGCATTGGTTTGGGGGTGACGGGTGGCTCCATGTCCATTTGGTAGGCAGGAAGGAAGTTGTATTTATCTCGGAACAGGCAGGGTTTGGTAACGTACCAAGGGCCTTCTTGGTTGTATCTGGTTAACTCTGTAGTTCTGACCAAGGGATCCCAGGCTAGTATGTTGTTGGTGTAGTCCTTGTACTAAGGCTTTAAGGGGCACTCTGTGAAATGAACAGGACTAAAGGGAGCACCTGGCGGGCAGTACGTAGCTGGCAGGCTGGCAGGGGGGTCAGATGATCTTTGAGTTAACTGACAGATGACAAGAATAAAATATGGCAATAATTGGGGAAACCAATATCTTATAACCTTTATTTAAAAATGACAATGGGGGTTGATCTCAGCCTGGCAGGTATTTATACCACACTGCCAGGCTTCACTTCCTGATCAGGTTTTCTGGGCTCAGGCAGGTTGGCATTGGGGGTCTCAGATGACAGTGTGGCGCTTGGCACTGGCGGTTTGCCACTGGCTGCTTTGGGATGAGAAGACTTTGAAACCTTCTGTTTGTTGATTTGGGTATTGGGTGCCTCTTCAGGTTCAATGCCTCCCCCGGGACTTTGGGGGAGTTTGGAATAACTCTCATTGAGAAACTTGTGCATTTCACTTAGCAAACTGCCAGCGTCAGGCATTGGCACCTTGGGGAAATTCTTGGCATCTTGCACTGGCAGTTTGCTTGCAGAATCCTGCAGGACAACTAAGGGTTTGGGTTCTGGCAGGCTGGCAACAACTTTATCAATCAGTAGTGGATTATTGGGCTCTCAGCCCATGGGTCTGGCAGTCTGCAAAGGGTTTTGTCCAGGGTTTGACTCTGGTTCCGTATTTTGAGATTTAGGAGCATCCAAATTGTCATTCCTGGCAACAAGCTATTCCTTGGCTTCAAACCTTACATGGAACAGCACCACTATGCTACCCCCTTGTGGCCTTGTGGCTTTCTCTGTATAGTATATTGAGCATAATATTCTATAATAAACAATACCTTATTCTTACTTTTCCTTCCCTTTCTATTAGACTGTTGTCTTCCCCAATTCAAATCCTTAATCCTCATTGGTTCAGCTGCAACAGTATTTTTTTGGCTTAAAATTAAGCCTTTGTTTAAACAGTGTTGACATTATGCCTGTTCTGTTTTAGCTTTGCAATCCTGACTTGATCATTCCCTATGAAAAATTAGCTTAGTTTTGAAAAGCGCCCAATACCAGCAGATAAATGCTAAAGTAATGTTGGCTTACTAAATGTCAACAAACTGTCAGCATTCAGCCAGGTGACTTGGGGAATGAGTTAATTATGGCAGTTACCAGAAGCGCCCATAATAGGAGGGGTGCTAACTTGATGAGATAAGATGCTGATTGGCCTACCAAGGCCCAAGGCCCGGTGGAGAGCACCATGGTGTCAACTAACCCAGCCAAGGTAATGTAGGCTATTACTGCATATTGACTGGCTGTGGGAGGAGATGGATCTGGGCTGGGGGCAGGTGGTCAGGTTTGGGTGTTGGGGGTGCTTCCATATCTGTCTGATAGGCAGGCAAACGGTTGTACTTATCACAGAATATGGCAGCTGGGTGCTCTTACTAGGCTCCTCTGTGAAAGGCTGGTTGTGGATTTCTCTTTTGAGCCAGGCAGTCAAAGCGTAGGATATTTTCCAAGGTAAACTCCTTGCATTCCAGCTTAATTGGGTAGTCAGAGAAATGCAGCGGGCCAAAGGGTGCTCCAGGCAGACAATAAAACGCAGGCCAGGTTTCAGGGACTTCCTCAGGAGCTCAGGCTGACAGGCCAAGATTTTGTGTTGGAACATTGGTGAATTAGAAAACAACCAAGATTGAATAAGGAGTAAAATGGTAGAACCAAGGTCCCATAATCTTATTTATTTCAGAACACAATACCATTTTAACAAGGCTTCACAGAGTTTAAATATCATTCAAAATGCTAAGCTCAGATTAAATCATCCCAGGATAGCTGTGTTGCTCATTTTCTTCCAGCCCAAGAGTTCCAGGCCTATTCCAAACCTTATGGGCCATCATTCCTTCTGTTGAAATGACCTCCATCTGACAATTCAAAGATAACATCTTTATGGCTTCATCTCAAAACTGGTGTTCTGGTCATCCTGGATCAAGAGACCTTCAGAACTATAAGCCAGGTCAACCTTTTCCCCATGAATTGTGCATCTTCTGGAGTAACTTCTGGGTCACTGTCTGGCCAGAGGTCATATGGCCAGCCGGCCTGAACTTCTAGCTAATGATCTGAAATCAGTTTGGACCTTGACTCTTCATGCTGAGCAGTTATTCCCTTTCAGACAGCCAGTCAGCTATGACAGGAGTGACACTGTATTGGTTCAGTGCTTCCAGCAATCTAGAAGGGTCTGGATTGACCACCCCCAATGCCGCCCTTCT
Source organism: Entomophthora muscae (assembly GCA_014839935.2). Lineage (NCBI taxonomy): Eukaryota > Fungi > Entomophthoromycota > Entomophthoromycetes > Entomophthorales > Entomophthoraceae > Entomophthora > Entomophthora muscae. The sequence continues at coordinate 269,331 of QTSX02002941.1, read as the reverse complement.
GCGCTCTGAAAATCCATGGCCAGGCAGGCCAGCAAATTCCCAGGATTCATTGGATTAAAACTGCTGCATGTTCCAGCTCTCTCACCAGCTAGCTGTGAAAACATGGGCGGCTGGCCCAAGGGTCTGCAGGATCCCCAAACCCATCAGATCCTGATCCTGATCCTGAGTTCAATTCTCCTAGTTGGAGTTTATCACTTCTTTTGGGGGAAATGTCATTCATGACAGTGTGGATAACCTACCTGTACTACCACTGTTGAGTATATACTTATTAGAAGTATAATAAAGGGGATAAAGGGGAAAATTAAGAATATAATGGTACTTTATTTGATATAAGTTTAGAGTATTATATAGTATCATGGGAAGCCTCATACTGTCCATGTATGTCATGGTAATCATAGGGCTTATCTGAGTAATGTTCCTCTTAAGTCACAAGGCTTGTTCAATTTGTGTTCTGCTTAGGATTCAGAATGTCTGATTCCTGTGATAGATGGGTGATTGATAAGAGTGCCACCAACTTAAGGATTCATTGGGAATCCCTTGGAGAACTACTTTCCTGAGAGGGAGTAATCAAATATGTTGCAACAGCTAGGTATTTGGTTCTTGTTTGGGATTCCCTCCCCAAGTATTCCATCTCCATTCACCTCTATAAGCACATTAAACACTTGCTCTGAGATATCGGCTTACTGTGGCATTAGCTTTTGGAGTGGAATGTTATTTCGGCCTAAAAAGCTATCAGGTACACTTCTCAGTAAATACCCTTGAAGGCAATTCTTATGGTTTTGAAGAATTGATAAAGTTTATAGTTATCCATCAAAGCTGGCTTATTCATCTCAGTTCACCGTTGTACGTTGATGATTTTCCTGCCTAAGTTATACAAAAACTCGCCAAGCCTTTCCCATTTCTTTACAAAAGCTTCAAAGTTTACAAAGAAAACATTGACCGCCGATCAAATTGCCGGGATCTTAAAAGGAACAACATTCGAAAGTAATAAAGCCGATTGCAGCTCACTATAAGATACGTTGCTAGCTGGTTAAACATTATGGATCTTTGTCGGTGCCGATCAAAGCGGCTGATCGGTGAAGAATAGCCAAAAGTTTTTTTAGCTGATCAGCCTGGTTGAAAGTCGGTAACGATGACTTATTTGAAACCAATGAAGAACAAGCACTTGGCCAGTTCCCACAAGCTGAGCTAAGGAAAATCACAATGACGTCAGCTTTCGGTGCCCTTTTATAGAAACTTACTGCAAATTGACCGCATTCAAAAATATTTTATGGGGACTGAGATGTATTAGCCGATCAAACCTCATTGGATGACACCGTTTCCGTGAGCAGCTGCTGAGCATGGTTGCGTGACTTTCAGCTTGCCTGGGATTGTAGTAGGCTGCATAGATTAGACAGGGTTGGCTGACAAGTGTTCCGGTAAAGCTAAAAATATTGCACTTGGATATATATAAAGAAGAATTTATCATGACGGAAGTATGCTTGAAGGAGTCGGATATTTGTGCACGGCGGCAAATGCCATGCGAAAGAGGATTTGGCGTGAAAGCTGGCTCAAGGGGCGCCGCTTCCCTTGGCTAAAGAAAGAACACATAGTATATGGTAAGCTTAATGGCGAGCATGGCTAATCTTAAGTAAAAGAAGATTACCAGAATTGCGATCTGGATACGTTCCAGGAACGAGCCGTCATGGCAGGAGATTTCGATACCATGCTAGAAGACGGGTTCCCTCGCCTTGGACCCGATGGCGAGCTGCTAGAAGAGGAGTTTGACCAAACTGCCAAATTTACCCTGACTCCCAAAGTTGCCCAGCAATTATAAAGTATCGCCGCACTGCTTAAAAAGATTAAAGGAACACGCTAATAAACAAGCTACTTAAATAACATTGAACTTCTTTAAAAACTATAATTATTTTTTACAATTTAAAAACTTACTCCAACCAAAGGTTAAATATCCATTTCACAACCCCAATAAATATCCTGTACTGCCCGGAATTGCTACAATACTGGCCTAAACCCTGTTAATTGTGATGCAGTAAACATCCCAAAAGCTTACTCGACATAATACATTAACCTTTGAAGCTATTTCATCATATGGCCGAATAAATCCATGATAGCCCCTCGCTCTATGATCCCAATGCCATTCCGATAAAATAATCTTCTCTGATCCTGCTTGCGCTAAGCCTGCCCTTGGCACTGGTAGTACAATAAACGTAAACTATACTGCAAAACACATGCCTTATAAGCAACAATCCACCGAACTCTTGTAAAATCAACATACCCCCCATTGCTATTCACCTTTGCAATTAAAAACTTACCAATATGCATGCCGTACAACCACTATATCCTGTTGTGAAGACTCACAATTGCCAGTAGAGGTGGGTATGAACCGACAACTTCTCAATACTCTATTTTGGATGTTTTAAAACACCTCGCCAGTACAAAGCACTCTGGGAAGAGTGGTGTCAAGATCTCTAGTCTTGCAAGACTTATCTGACCTCCTTATCTAGAATCCATGTATACTAGAGCGGATATATCTTTATGGAAACCAGCAGTGCAGCTATAGCTCCAAAGGGATCTTCACATGTAATGACATGATATGGCAGTCTTTTACGGATGCCAAGAGTGAAGAAGAGTTCCACAGGCTACCAAAGTGAAAGGTGCTTTTAACCGGAAGGTATTGTTACAAAGAAGTTTGGCAATAGACCTGGGGGATTATTAGATATCTTAAGTGATACCCTTGGATCTCTTATCTAAGGGTCTTTTATAGAGCAGCAACTCTCTTTCCAGGAGGGCAACTGAAGCTTTCAACTCTTTCTCAGCCCATCTTCCCATCCCAGACTGCCGGCATCAACCCCAAAAAGTTAGACATACATGCAATATAGGATTGGATTCATTTTCATATCACCATGCCCAGAGTCCCATCTAAATCATTGATATATACAAACAACTTGTGCTCCAGCATCAATGCCAATTAACTATTCTACTTTTAATACCTTAATTCTGGTTATCAAAGGCACCTTTATACTTTGATATTTACAGTGGAACAGCTGGGCTGCCAATAAAAATCTTTATTGACCCCCTTATTCTCAGAGAGTTAGCGAGCATTCTTGGTGCCTTGATATCAACCCCACTCTACCACCAATCCAGCCACACTCTAGAGAAAACCAGAATATTACCATCAACCATGATCAGCCACCATTGGAAAGTTCAGAGTGTTCTTGATTTTCTTAGCGCTTGTAGGTCAAGGTGTAACATAGCAAAGGCTTCTGAGAGCAATTACACCTTCATTGATGTCTGGCAGGGATTAAAGGGATATCTTTTATCCAACGTTTTAACCATCTCACCCAGGTAAGGCTAAGCCAACCCTAAGGGATGTGATCTTCTGATAAAAGTGGTGTTAGACTTCCTAATAATATGAAGCATAGATTGACAGCCAAGGTGTCCATGAAAACCGGGCTCAAGCTTCCCTGGGGGTGTAATTATTTAGCCTTCCTTCTGACTTCTTTAGAGATACCTTTATGCTGCTTCTTACTAGATTGATTAAAGAGTGGAAGGTCTTGGCGCTGGTTAAGTCAAGCACATTTGCATGGGGTGCAGCTTTTTATAGCAGTACACTGAGGCCATAGAATACATGCTTTGTGTAAAAGAAGCCCTTTGTGCAGTACAGCAACTCTGAGCTGTGGGTCCAATACCATATCCCTTGTCCACCAGCAGTCCAGCATCTTGGGGGTCAACCAGCATAACAGGGGGGAAACTAAACAGGCCATAGTTGCATATGCATGCCCAGACAGTACATGATCTTATCCCAGAAGATCCCACAACAGAAATCTAGCAGTGATCCCATATAAAACCCATAAAACTAAATGGGCATTGATCAGCCAATACAAATCCCAAGAAAATGTACAGAGCAGGGTTGAACCCCCAGCCATCAAGCTATCAGCTGCCCATGATGGGAAGGGAAACAGATCCAAGAAGCTGAAGAGAGCCTTGATACTGCCAAAACAACCAGTTCAACCCCCGGCAAGGTTCCGGCTAAACGGGGGTTGAGACCCGCAATCCAACTTCCCAGTGACCCAGCGCCAAATGTGGAAGCTGGCTCAAATTTCCAAACCTAGTAACACAACCAGGTAGCAATCACCATGAAAGAGATACCTCAATTCAGCGCCCAACTCTCTACAAGGATCAAGCCATCCCCATAACCATCCAAGTGAGTGATCACCACAATCATGTTCCCAATATCCAGACTCACAGCAACTATATAACAGTTATCTCCCAATAAAGGATGCTATCTAGTCTACAATAATTTCCCCCCTTGTAACTGCTAAAACAGCCCATTTATGACAGTACCCCAGGAGGTAACTGGTACACACCCTGGGGGAAGGGTGAATCAGATAAGATGGGCAGTTGCTGGGATGTGTTCAAGAAGGAGCTTGGGAATCACTTCAAGCTGACTTGGACCTGAAAGGTATTTTGTGGCGGCTCAGCAACCTAGCCTAAGAAGGGCCTTTAGCCATCTATAGGGATGGCTTTAAAGCAGTCTGCTGAAAGATTGCTGACCCCTGAGAAGCTGATAACAGTCTGTTTAAGGAACCTTCATCAGCATGGTTAACTTCTTGGTATCAGCCCACATGTGCCTGTGACAGATCCAGGTCTAACCAGTCAAACTTACTGTTATCTTGCCCTTGACTCTTGTTACTGGTACCTTCCTGTGACAAAGCTTCAAGAAGCTTTGCCTCCAGGGAGGCAATTTTGTGAGACAACACTTTATTGTCATCTCTCCAACAAGCCATTTTTTCAACACTCTTTTCCTCTCTATTTCTTAGTGCCTTAACTTCACAATTGGCTCTGTCCTTTATTTGTGGCAAAATTTCATCAAACCCTAACAGCAAGTTCCAGGATTCCCATGCATAAACTTGATTTCCTTGTGCTGGGGTTCCCTCTCTGGTAAAATAGCCGGAGTATGGTTCTTCAAAAGCTGCTTTCACTTCTACCAAAGACTCCTCAGGTGCAATCTTAGAGACCTCTGGACTCGCCCAAGCCTCCTCAAGCAAGCTGGTAGGAACTTCCTTTCTTGCAGCAGCAGCCTTGACACAAAGCATTCCAAATTTTGCTCTTTCAAATAGTAATAAAGAAGACATGATAATTAAAAAGAGGTTGAGGGGAAAGCGTCAAAATTGATAATATATCTTTATTTAAAATTAGCTGTTTTTGCTTATATATCAATTGGGGCATATTTGGCTGAAACCCCCCTCTGGTGCCTGGATCAACCTATGATTCATCAGGTGGTCTATGACATTCAAGTCATGTAACCCTAGATCTTTACCTATTAGATCTCTGATATTTCTCAACCTATGAGAACCAACCTATAATGGGAAGCAGTCACCTGACTCCATCCATCCCAATGTACCAACTCAGCATGGAGCTTCCCCAGCTCCTGGCGCCAAAACCCTGTGGATTACGCATCCCAAAACTCAGCTATTGATGTTCCAACTGGGAACCAGCTGGTCAAACCTGAATTCCTAGGCATCACTACCTTTGTTTAGTTATCTTTGCATTTAATGGTTTTTTGCCTTGAAACCCATTAAAATGCTTTGCAACTTGAACCAGGCGCCACCGTGGCGCCCAGCAATTTTCCCAGGAAGCGCCTGAAAAATTCACTAGGTGGCGCTTCTCAAATCAATTAGGCAGTGCTGCGGCACTTCTAACCTAATGAATTTGCCAAAGCGGCACCTTTAACCCAAAATTTGGGGGTTAATTTTGATCAACCTTAGCCAAACTTCTTGACACAGTCAAGGCAATTAACCAATATAACTAAATCCTCATTAATTATATTCCCATGCATCCATTAATTAATCTTCCTGGTTAATTAAATTGTTTTTGAGACACCTAGTCTCCAAGATTGATTTGGCCAACCTTGTCCTCTGTTCTTTTATTGAATATAGATACTAAGCTCTCAGGGATCTTTGTCTGAAGAATTCCAGCCAAACCTATCTACATAAAACAAACAGCAAAAACAGAGCAACTTTGTATCTGGGAGTATTTGTTCAGCTAAATACTTAACAGTGACTGTCGTACAGTCACAGTGCCCTAAATAATGTGCATTGATACCAGTATTGTGTATATGCTTCTGGGAAGTATAATAAATGAGATAAAGGGGGAAAATAAGAAGAGAATGACAATTTATTGGATATGAATATAGGGTATTATATAGTATCATGAGAAGCCACATACTGTCCATGTACGTCATGGAAGTCATGGGGCTTATCCAAGTAATGTTCCTCTTAAGTCATGAGGCTTGTTTGATTTGTATTCTGCTTAGGATTCAGAATGTTTGATTCCCGTGATAGATGGCTGAATGATAGTGGTGCCACCAACTTAATGATTAGTTGGGGAATCATTTGGTGAGTCACTTGGGGAATTGATTTCCCAAGAGGGAGTAATCAAAGATGTTATGGCAATATGTTAAACTATGGAGAGGGGATATTGTGGGAAGACTTGTATACATACCCTATACTTCTACTTTCAGGGCTGAGAATTTAAGTATCAACTGATATTTCTCTATTTTGTTGATATATATGCTAAGGCTTCTGTTTTATTGTTTATTTCTCTTTTACCATCTTTGGTTGCCTATATTGCTGTGAATACCAAACTATTTTGGCCCAAACTGGTGTCAGTCAAAAGCCCTGGATTCCAGCTTTCAGAAGCTCACTTTTGACATTACATTTCTAACTGGGAAATATGAGTTAATATTGCTTAAACATAATTCTCCTATCATCTCCTTTTATAGAATTGGGTATAAATACCCTCACAGTTCTATTATTCCAAGAAGTTCAATCTCCTCCTATTTAGGCTCACCAATAAAACTATTTTCTCAATCCTAGCTGTATCTTCTGTATCCTTGGGAAATGGTAATTTATTGGTGATGGTTGAGCACAGGCTTTGATACAACTACAGCAGTTGTTGAAAAAGTCTGAAGCCTTACACTGTAACGCTTCTTTTTCTGTGTGTGGTTGCTTTAAAATTTGGGGTATTTATATTTCTTATTGTGTTGGTGTTGGTTATCCCAGTAGGAGTTAGATTTTCATGTTTTTATTCTTTTCCTCTCCAAGCTATATGTTTTAATCCAGGGGTAGTGATTTTTTAGAGATATTTTTTGATTCAGGAAATATTGGTTTTTAAAGGGCAACCATCCTTTTTTGGCAACATTCCTGGTTGTGCATAAAGGAAACAAGATTTTATTTGAGTTCAAAGACGGCGTTCCCGGTTGTGCATAAGTGGGTATCCAGGTTCAAGTTGCACCGAGCGGATCCACCCGGCCCAGAGTTTTTTGTGGGGATTCGGGGCTACGGAAGAATTGTGGGACTTGGGATGGCCAATCAGAGGCAACAATATAACTTGTCTGGGCTGGTTGGGTTGTATTTTTGATAAGTTTTATAGGAGAGGAAGGGTTTTAGGGATAAAAATTTATGCATAAATGGGTTTTATTGAATGCTAAAGTGATGATGCAATTTCCTGATGATGGTTTCCCAGATGAGGGTGAGGTTGGACATTGTCTGGCGAGTAACGATGATCTGCTCTTGTGAGGCTGGGGCTTTGACGTGGATTTGGAAGGGCGAGAAGATGGTGGTGGCCTTTATCGGGAATGGGGGTGGGGGGGTTGAGTGGGTGAGCAGGGTAGTGAAATACTTGAGTTCAATTGGGGCTCCAATCTTGCCAGCAGTGATGGTTGTTGGGTAGGGGCCGCTGATGATGTGGGTCTTGTTTGGGTCCAGCAGGGCCATGAAGAGCCGGCATGTGGAGAGGCAGACCCCGTTGGTGGAGAGGGAAATGTCGAGGGCCGGGGTGGATTTGAATGTGGTTGGCGGGCATTCCAGCATGTCCTGGTGCGGCATGTGGACTAGGGGTAGCTGGCGTGCGTTGGGGTTCCATTTCAGCTCCAGTGGGGGAAGGGGGGCAAAGGAGAAGAACTCAGCAAGGTGGACAGCGAGACAGATGTCGCCCTTCTTGATGTTAGAGACGTCCACAATCAGGCTCTTTCGCTTTTCAGCTTTGATTACCGCTACGCTTCTTTGGATCTCCTCATACCATCGCTGCTTGTTGTCGGGGGAGAGGGTCCCCACATACAGGCTTGCCCCTGTCGTACCTACTCGGTACAGCTTGGTGTAGACGCCGTCATACATGACCTCCCTCCGAACAAGCGAGCGGGTGTGGTGGTTGGGGTTAGGATTAGGGCTAGGGTTGGAGCAGAGGGCAGCGTACATGGACTGGCTATCTTTGACGACAGGAGGGACATGGACTGCATATGGAATGGACAGCTTTTGCGTGAGGTTGGATCTGAGGAGGAGCTCAAACTCAATGGCGGGTCGCTTGGGAGGGAAGGGCGACTCGGAAAAGAGGCCCGGGAAGATGCTAAACTCCCCATTGACAAGCTTCTTGTCGGCTAGAACCATGCTTAGCCGTACCCCAGGGTCTTTGCTTGCACCGGCAAACATATCGGCAAAGGCTTGGAGATACTCAAGTGGTGGCTTCCCATCAATGGAGAGGACGTCAGAGTAGTTCAGCTGGTCGAGGTCCAAGTGGCGCCACATGGCACCTGCCTTTGGAGGGATTGACTTGGTCTTCAGGGCAACAACTCTCGTCTCGCCATCCTGCCCCATAATCACACGCATCATCAGTGGCTGCTGGAACCTGAACGAGGTGGTGCATGCACTGGTGTAGGCAAAGTCCACGTCATGCATGCTGAGGTAGGAGTGGGTGATGTCCATGTGGAATTGGCGTTCACTCACATACGCCGTGGTAGCTATGCGATCCAACTCGGCCTTCATTGCTGCCGCACCTTCGTTGGCACTGAACTCGAGCGTCTGCCGCAGCGTTGCTAATGTGCCCCCGCGGATGGCTTCGGTCAGGGGGAAACTATCCAAGCACGCAAGAGCCTTTTCATACGTCACCACCCCATTCTGCATATCGCTGGGATCGACAAGCATACATGGATCCAGGGCAGCACCCACCAACAAGCCCCGAGCTAATAGCAAACCCTTCATGCCCTCCCCTCCCACCATCAACCGTATTTAAACGCCAGACACAGAATATGTATTCCGCCAATCCTCTTGCACATGTGAATATACCATCCCCTCATTAGACGCAAAACCCTCCTCTCATACATCCACAACATATTCTATCCCCAATTCTCTTTTCCACCCACAGGAAAATTCATTTATAAACAAGCATGAAACCAATTCTTTTTAAATTAACAATTTAAATCAAATCTCATTAACCGATTTAATTTTACCCCAACAATATAAATACACATTTCAAACTTAAAATCTCGGCAAACGATTTAATTTTATCCCAATACCATAAACACACATTTAAATTAAAAAATCAAAACAAATTAATTCTATCCCGACAGCATAAATACACAGTTTAAATTAAAGCCTCATCAAATTAACACTCAAAAAATAAATACAAAATTCACTCCCACTCAAACCTTAAACCCACCCCTACATTTAAACAATTCCCTTTATTAAACGATTTTAAATTTAATTTTGGAATAATAAATTATTCCACCCCTGCCAGCAAACTGAGCAGCCACACTTCTCAAATCCCGCCACGCCCACTCATCCTAACCAAGTTAGCCTAGAATTCCCACCAACCCAAACTTCAATAAAATAAAAATATTTCACTCCAAACACATTGGACTCGATTTCCCGATCCCCATCTAACCTTTACCTGGTCGATTAACCCGAATACCCAACCTATATTCCGCATCCCACCCTTCCTTAAAGGGGGCACATCGGTAACTAAACTTATTCCTTCCCAAACCCCACGGCTGCCCGGTTGGGATGTTCCCCCGCGATAACTCCTTCATGGCGAGCTCGGATCCGTTGCCATCTCTCGTTTAAAACTTCCCTTGCCACAGTATACACCCAAATAGAGATAATATTCCCCCTTGATTCACCCGCCTATCAAGATAAAAACGACCTATTACTCCGATCCACTCCAATCCGCCCTATTATAAACCCCCTAGCCCTTTATTGAACCTACCAGTTGCCTATTAAACCCTTGCTCCCCTAGCCAAGGCCAACTTCCCTGCCTTCCGCCTTGGTATACACTACCTAATTCTCATCATTTATCAATTTCTTAATAAACTTAGCATAGCATGAGGATGGATAGCACTAATTAAATCCATTAGGTAAATTATCCAACCATCACTTACCTATAAGTAGGGCTGTAGTGGATATGAAACAATGGCTGCTTTATAATAAACAATTATTCTACAATCCTCCTTAAGTTCTTAAATATATATACAATTTAAAATTTGAAAAAGGCTTGAAATTAAATTTTTGTTATCAAAATATAAAGATGAGCTTTATAGCCTTCCAGAGGAAGAAAGCCTTTTCACCTCGATCTAATTTTTTAAAGAACAGATCCCCCTGGCATGGGGAATCCATATTCCCACATAAGACAGTTTGGATGCAACAATTATGGGATTTCCTTTAATCAGCTCATTTCAATCCATCACAGCCCTACCTATATGTCAGAATACCAGGAGTACCGTGGAGCTCCAGCGGGTGAGGGGGGAGTCAATGCAGATACTGGCAAGCCCACCAGATGATGGGACCTAACTTTACCAAGTAGGAAAGGGCCTTCCCAGCTACAGCCCAGGGTCTGGCTGCTGGCAAGGCAGAGTCAATCAATCCTGTGGGCGCCAGATAAAGCACTCCCATGAATTGACTACCCTGGCCAGTGGCATCAGACGTGGGTGGAGTTGAGATGGTCGGTTTGGGTGTCGGGGGTAGTTCCATGGGGACCAGGTAGACAGCAGGATTGTTGTATTTCCCGTTGAAGATCAAAGGGTAGATGGTGATTGCTTTGCTGTCACAGAAAATTTGGTAGGGTTCCTTGGGAGCGTTTGGGTGGGTGTACCACTGCAAGTCTTCCGATGTCCAGGGTTTGTGGTCAGGATTGGCGGGATACTCAGTGAAATTCACAGTGCCAAATGGAGCGTTGGGTGGGCGGTAGTAGTCAAAGGCTTTGGGTTTATCAACTGGAGTCTGACTATTTATCCCAGTAGAGGGGTGCTGGCGCTTTGGTGTTTGGAGATGGAAGAGTATCAAAAATAAGTATGGAAACAGATTGGTGAACCAAAGGTTCATAACAACTTTATTGGTAAGGATGACAATGCAGAACTTTTTCAGGAGCTTCTGATTTATATACTTACTCACATGCAAGTGCCTCTGGGCATTCTTCTGGTGCTATCTGTGTGGAATGGCTTGGCATCTCAGGCTCTGCTGTTTGGTTGGCTGCTTCATGGTCATTTTTGGGGTCTTCAGGAACAGTTGTTTGGCTTGTTGGGAACCCATCTTGGCCTGACTGGTCATTGGTTCTGGAAGGTTTAGCTGTAGGGGTCATGGGGTCTTTTTCAATTTGATTGCCATTTTGGGACTGGCTTACCAGGCATTCCTGAGGCAAAAGAACTTGATTAAAAAGGGGTTCCCAATTGGGAACCCCAAATTACTAAATGGAGGGTGGGTTTGAACTGGGTTTACTGGGCAGCTAAATTTAGCCTGCCCAGGCCCAGCCAAACCCACCAAGGCTTGGGCATAGCTTTTGGGGCCAAGAACAGGCCCCACAGCTGCCACTAGGGCAGGAGTTGTTCCCACACCTGGATTTTTGCTTTTCAAAGCAAATTCAGGTGCAAGAAAGTCTCCTGCACCTGCTTGCCCCACCTGCCGGCTAGGCATGGGTTCAATTCCTGCCCAGGACTTTGATGTTGTTACTTCTGTAACACTATAAGCCATCATTAAGCAAGACCCAACTGAGACCTTCAATCTATAAAAATTGGGTACCAGCCAGTCCAGTAGAGATAAATCTAACCCTAACCCACTTCATTAAAGGTGAGATAGAGTTACCTTAGTCAGTTGGGGTTAACCCAGAAGTTTCCTATCCCCAGGGACCCCACTCCCAAGTTAGTTCCAATCCACCCATCTATCTCCAAACCAGCCTGGTTTTCCTTTCCCAGTATGCTGGCTTCACGTCTGTAAGGTCTTGCCCAATAAGGTGCAATATTATATACTATACTGTATAAAGCATTAAGATTTAAGTTCAAAAGATAAAGGAAAGTAGGTATAGTTTGTAGAAGTACTTTTAAAAGCCCTTCTAAAAACTTATGATTAGACACAAAAGGTGTCATAGAGTTAACTAGTCCTAAACAAACTATATAGAACAAAGTATTGAATAAAGATTTGTTTGTAACCAAAGGTATATCTACGTCAGGATATTCCCTGTGGGAATATCTCAACATAAAACCAGTCAGATTATCCCTAATATTTAAAAATGGTGACAACAAGCTAATTGCTTGTTGTCTAGCTATCTCCATCCTAATTATACTAGATGTTTTAACTCTAATAAGATCTAGAAGTAAATTGAGACCTAACAAAGTTGTATTTTACTATAAACCTAAACCCTTTAAAAAGATGAGAACCTAAGTAAATCTCAAATTTAGAACTTGAAGATTTAAAAAAATAAAGATTGAAGTAAAAACCTGTGACAGTGATTGGGGGAAAACTGCTTAGAATTCCAGCTTAAGAGCTTACTCTTCTGGTGTCTTTATTTATATGGCATAAAGACCAAGCCCTGGGGAAGATCTTCATTGGCAAGAAGAGAGTTTCTTGGCAGGTGAGTTTGATAAACAAAGGGGAACACATGATAGTGGGGAAAACTGCTGGCAACAGCAAGCCAAAGATCTTCATGCTGCAGGGAAAGAAGATGGAGGTTGCGTAAGCAAGGAGGTAAAGGTAAAAAAACCTATCTTTAAAGTAGGAATTATGTGAGAAAAGTGAATTAAAACTGTGCGTAAAACGCAGAAGCAAAAGCAAAACCCAAAGTGAGAGCAAAAAGAACAAGGTAACTGTTTGATTTAAAGGCAACTAATAAAATCTACTTGAATTTAAATTTGGATTCAAATCTAAAACTTAATTAAAAGCCTGCCCTTTGGGGCAGGGCACAATAACTTCTCTATCCAACTTCCATCCCAAAGTCTTCCCTGGATAGCTGCTTGGTCTCCCTGTAGAGGATCCAGGTGTCAGGAACCTATCTGCTCGGAAACATACCACCCAAAAAGTGTATGGCCGCGGATGGATTCAACCCTGTAATTAGAGAACCAATTGGAACAGAGACCATCCCCATATGGAACAATTCTCCAATCATACAGTATTGACCCAAAAGGGGATTGAACCTTCCCAACAGGAAGTAAGATACCAGATAACTGAGAAGGAAAACAGAATCCAAGGGATGAAATAAGGAAGGAGTGGGCAGACTGGCCCCCATGACCTGTGGTTCCTCTGTGATGGGGGGATTCTGTGACAATGGAGTGGCGGTGTACCATACGCCTGGTACCACTTGGCGCCACAACTTATCCAGGTAATTGGGAGGAGATGAACCAGAATCTGCTCTGGTTCCAAAAGATATGCTTGCAGTAAGGGACTGGACAAGGAGCAACTAAACCAGCCATTTATACCCAAATGGTCCCCATTGGGATGACTTGGGTAGCATCATAATGTTTGATTTCAGGACTGGAGAGCAGGCAAAAGAATAAATCAACTAGGTAAGGAAATTGACTTTATTAACTGAACAATCAAACACCCTGACAAATGGAGCCTTTTTATAGACTGTCAAGTGCTGTTTAAATGGTAGTTTTCAAGGGGAATTGGAGAATATTGGGGAAATTTGGGGAGGAAAACTTGGCAGGGGGAGCTTTGACTTAAATTTTAAAAAAAGATTATTTTAAAAAATAACTGGCCCCTGCTGAGGCTTCTCCAAACAGCTGGGTGTCATTTACCCCAGCTGTTGGAGAAGCAACAGCTTAGGGGGCTTCTGGTGTGCAACTGCAACACCAGAAGAGGATAAACAATGATTTACTTGATTAAAATCAAGTACAGAGCTTATTGTTTTCTTAACGTTATCATCGTTTGAATTGAAATCAATTTCAAAAGCTCCTGGCCCCATTGTATCATCTGATTGGCTACAGGCAGTCATCTTGCGTATTGGCAAAGATAAGTTCAAATTCAAAATACTAATATTGTCTAGGTGATCAAACGGCAAGCGAGAAGACCTGGGTTTGATCCCTGTACTCACAGAAAAGATGGGCACCAGACTGGATATTATATCTTCAAAAGGGAATATAGAACAAATACTTCCTTCCAATAAACCATTTCTAGGAACTGGAGGGAAATCCCAATCAGGAGAAGAGTTACCAGATCCTGGAATTCTCAGGATTTCCTTGTTGTTGTCAGGAGAAATGAAAAATGCATTCCTGACACCAGGTGTGACAGAAATTGACAGATAGTAAGAAGAGGTCTCCATGTGGTGGGGAATCACCCTCCAAATCCACATAGAGTTGATGATTAACCACCAGCAAAGCTTCAAATACCATTTGGTAAAATTTCCAAAAGATACACTAGGGTTCAACAGGATTAAACCTAACCAAAAGAGTCCCAGATAGATGGCCTAAGAAAGAATTAAAGTGTCTTGGATGTAGAACTCTGGACATTGAGAAGGCATAGCCGTCTCAGTTTCAGGTTCAGCAGGAAAGACCCCAATATTCATAGGCATTGGGGTAACGTTAGGAGGCACTGACAACAGAGTAACCAAGGAAGGGCCCCATCTTCCAGTAATGATTTGACTCAAGATCAAGTTATATGGGATGTAGCAGAGTAGACCCACTACTGGATGCATTGTGAAAGAATAGTTAGACCAGGAGAATGTTTGGATTTATTGAGTAATTTAGGGAGGACTCACCTCTTAGAGTTGAACAGTAAAAATTTTACAATATGTACCAAATTTTGACTAAGCAATACCACCTGGATCCATAGCCCCTATTCTGTCAGCATTGTCTAAGGAATACCTTGTCCAATATGCAAAGAGCCCTTGAGTGACTAATTTCTGATGGCTGTTCCAATAAAGAAGACTGTATCAAGTAACCCTCAGATTACGTCTATTTATCAGTGTCAACTTACCCAGGTAAATTGTATCCAACTGTTGTACTGGAGCTGCAGTAACCCATTTTCAGTTTATGGTGTGATTTAAATCCATCAACTTGGTTAACTTAGTTAACTGCTTACCTGGCTTCCAAGCTTTGCAACTTGGACAAGTAATGCCAGCCATTATGGAAACTACTGTGACATACCCTGACTACAACAAGGAATTCATCTTGTATACTGACAATAGTGGGGTAGCCATAGACACTATCTTAGCCTGATTAGATGAGGAGGATGTTGATAGACAAGTGTCCTATTTCTCCCAAGTTCTCAATAAGCACAAGAAGAATTATAGTGTTACCAAGAAGGAATGCTTAGCTGTAAAAGACGCAGTTAAGAAGTTCATATACTATATATATGGGGACCACTTAACTGTAGTTACTGATCACTCTTCACTCAAGTGGCTACAGCAGTTAAAGGAACCAGAAGGAAGACTAGCCCAGTGGGCTTTGCACTTGCAAGGGTATGATTTCACAGTGGTACATAAACCTGGCGCTCAACATCAGAACCCGATGGTCTCTTCAGGATGCCCATCTTAGCTATCCATCCTGAAGATGCTGATTGACTGTATGAACTGATAGGCTACCCCAATTCTCAAACCAATGAGCCTGAAGAGATAATTCTAGCTCTAAAATCCTTGTCCAAAGACATGGTCATCCAAGATTGTCAATTATTCAAGAAGATTAATAATGTAACCCTGCTGTATGTACACCCCATCATGAAGATATCCATTATTCTCCAGGCCCACATTGATACTAGGAATGTTGTTCTAGCCAAAACTCATGACTGGCTGATTAAGAACTTCTATTATAAAAACATGCAACTCCTTATCCTCAAGGTTCTCTTTCCTGCCATACATGTCAACTACAGCACCTGTGTCCTTCTCAGCATGAATTTAATCTGATTCCCCCAAGACATGCCTTCTATAATATAAGCATTTATGCTGTTGATCCCCTCACTTGCTCTTGTTTTGGGTGTCACTTTATCCTAGTAGCATTAGACCTCTTCAGTAAATGGATCAAAGCAACAATAGTAAGCATTTAACCTGTCTGCATATTGACTTTTTTCTTGCCGACAAAATATCAACATGCAGATAGTTGAATTTAATTTGACACTTAAGCTGAAGTCTACTGACCAAATGCAAAATAAACTAATTTTTGATATTTTATCCTATAGTTGAATTGATAATCAATGAGAAAAAAGCCAATGTTGACATCAATTAAGAATAGGCTTAGTTTTTGTTACAAATTAATAATTAACTTACTATTAAAATGATTAATCATTATACTTTTAATTTTAGGCCAACTTTAACAATGAAACTACAAAATGTTGACATAAATTAACAGTTTCTTATATTTCTTAATAAAAATACACATAATCTGGAATATTTTCCTTTATAATAAGTTATTTATATTTGCATTTGGGCCTTTGTTTCATAGTTGCTTGTCATATAATGGGTAAGTGTAAAGTTCCAAGGCCTGCCATTAGCTCTGGACAGGGATATATTCCCCAGACCTACAAAATAGATGGGCTGCATGCAGGCAAACCTCTCCAAAATCTGGAGTACTTGGCCCATACTGTGGACGAGTGTTTTGTGCTGGCTTTTACAGCCAAAACTTCTCCCCCTTTTCTGGAGTTCACTCCAACTATGAAAGAGACTCTAATCCAGCTGGATTGTTTGTTTTCTTTGTGTTGTTCTGTCTTGAAACAATTGGCAGGACAACAGGAAAACACAGGCCAAGTTTTATAGGGTTTGGCTAACCTGCGGTCCAGGAAATTTGGGAATAAAATTCCACAATTAGTGGAATTCCAGTTGAGCAATTCCTCCATCCTGGGGGTCACTTGGCCTAAAGTAAATGGTCCTGGGGCCATCCCAGTTGTGACGTTGAAGGTATGCATTAGGGGTAATGTTGACTCTGAGTCCCCAGAATGCACTTAGCCAACCAGGTGGCTATTCCTTACACTTGGGTCTGCTGTTCATATTTTCTTGGGCCCAGATCATGGAAAGATTAGGCCGCTACATCTAACTGGCTTTCCCTTTGTTGCTTCCCAAAACTCCCTTCTTTAAACACCTGGTACCATCATCCCTCCTATGAATGTAATGGAAGCAAGGGCCGTCAGGTCCCTTGCTTACCAATTCTAATTATCAAATAAAACTCCTGATTTTGTAAATTTATTTGTATTTCTGTAGTTTTATTAGATAACAAAGATTATTGTCCTGATTCCTGCTGTTGTCCCTCCTCCCTCTTTCCTCTGGTATGCCTGCCCTTTTGTCTGCCTGCCCAGCTGCCCACCCTCCTGTGTTATTTTTGTTGAAATTTGATCCAAGAGGATCTGAACTTGATTCAACCCCTTGGAAGCATCCTAGTGCTTGCAGCCCGTCTGCTTGGAGGTTTTGTTAAAAACTTCTTCCATAAAAATGTTGTCTCCTTTACATAAGGCATGTAAAGTGACTATGGTACCCATCCTCCTGTTGTTATGGATCACAACCCCAGGTATTTGGAACAGACTTTCTTTGACTGCAAAAAATTCTGTTCCCAATCCTGGTCTGCTCTCCAATTCCCTTTTTAATTTGACCCAGGTTCCTACCATCTTTAACACACTTGTCATGTTATCTTGGGTAGGTCCTCACCCTGAGGACCACCCACCCTTTCCAAAGTCAGGGGCTGATGAATCCCCTTTTCTAGACCCGCACAACACCAAACTTATGATAGTCCCAAATCACTCCCTCCCCTCACCGCATCAACTTCCTCTTAAGGATCCAGAATTCCCTTCCACCCGGGATTGTTTTCTTTGGTTGCTTACTGGTGCCTTGGTTATGGCCTTGGGCGCATATTTCCTTCTCTTGTCTTGGACAGTTTCTTTTGGCAGGCCTCTTCAAGCAGCCATTCCAGTCCTGCACTGGGTGGCATCCTGGTGGAGGGTTTCACCAGGATAGGAGCCAGACTTTGTTAGTCTAGCCCCCTTTCTTACAGTAAGACTTTCAAGATTTTTTGTATATTATACTAGTGGTTTATTATAGCTTTGAAACCATTGGACGTGTTTGGGTTAACCCCTAAATATGGAATTGGCTAGATTGTATATGTTTAAACTAGGGTTTATATAATGTCATTTAATGTCAAAACAAAGGAAAATAAAAGCAAAAGTGAGACAAGAAAAATAAGTTAATTGAACACAATGACATAATTAAAGTAAGATTTAATAGTAGCTCCACTATAAAAAAGGCCAACTTTGGCAAAGTTGTTACCTTCACTAATCTAATAAGCAAAAGACACGGCTTAAAAATTTCAACTTAAAAAATGATAAGCTTAGAACCCCAAAACTTGACATAGTAATAATAAAACTACTTGTTACAATATCTTGAACTTAGTTTTTAAAAGTTATGAATATAACTTTATTATAGCCCAAATCCCAAATAGCCTATTTTCAGACTATATTTCAAACCTGATCTTAATTTAATTAAGATATTGTCACGTTTATACTTCTGGGAAGTATAATAAACAAAATAAAGGAGAAGATTTAAGAAGAGAATGATACTTTATTGGATAAGAATATAGAATATTATATAGTATCATGACAAGCCACATGTTGTCCATGTATGTCATGGAGATCATGGGGCTTATCTGAGTAATGTTCCTCTTGAGTCACAAGGCTTAATCAAGTTGTGTTCCATTTAGAACCTGGATTGAGTGATCCCCATCATAGATGGTTAACTGATAATGGTGCCACCAGTTTATTGACTAGGCGGTGAACCACTTGGTGAGCTGCTCAGAGATTTACTTGGGGCGTTGATTCCTTGAGAGGGAGTAATTGAAGATGTTGCAACAGCATATACTTTTTACATAGTGATTTACCTCAATAATGCTGACTGTCTACAATTTGAAAGTCATAATTAAGACAATATTTTAGGCTGACTATCTAAATACCTAATTTTACTACATGTCAACACTTATAATGTTGACACTAAACATTTAAATGTGGTTATGTCCTTCTTTTTCTTAATAAAAAGTTGCAATACTGCATATATTAAAAAATTGAAGGTTCTTTTGTGCATGTTATATATAATAATCCTTCACAAGTTGATATATGTTCATCTTTAACTTTTAGTTTTCTGTACTTTACTCATAGTTATTTCTCTTGCCATTTTTCTTTATAGATTAAATCAAAAAAAAACCCAGCCTAATAAGAAACAACCCAATAAAAAACTGCCAAGGACATTGTTAAGTCTAAGGCTTCTTTTTCTAAAAAGAAAGTGTTTAAGAAACAGCCTAAAAAGATGAACAAAAAAGAAAACTCTCACACCTGCAGCTTCTGAGGAGGACTCTGATGATGTTTTCACCTCTCATAGCTGGAATGCATCTTAAGGAAATAAAGATCTCATACAAGAAGAAAAAAGGCAGGCTTCAAGTCCTCTCTTGAACCCTCTCCTGGAAAACATGAAGATTGTGAGCAAGATTAGTGCTTTTCTGGTTTTCAACACACTCCTCCTGGGCCATAAAATTCAATCAAAGCCCACAATATTTGCAATGTTAAAGGCTTCTTCAAGATCCCAAAAAGACTCCCAAAATATTTTCCATTGATGTTAGTCAAAGGTGGCCTAATTATGGTCAGTGATGGCTATGTTTTTAACTGCAACAATCAGAAGAAAGAAAGCAAGAGCAAACATTTCAAATTTGAAGACAGAAGCTTCCCTTCACACCTAGACACCCAAGGTTAGGATAATGTTACCTTTGAAAAGAGGGAACATACCTGCATGCCTCCCACCACTTTGATTGAGAAGCTGCTTAAATGGTACCTACTCCAAATGGTCCCAGTATCAAAAGTCATCAAAGCCATTCACCTGGCAGTAAAGGCCACCAATGTTAAAGTAAATTGGTAAGCTGCATTATTCAAAGAGAGGCAATGAGGATAAAATAAGCAAATTGACAGTTGTTTGAGTATCAGGAAACAGAATTGGGAGGACAGCTTAATCATCCTGAGTGCCTCTGGCAGTATAGCAGAAGATGGAGATAAAAATTGTTGAGATGCAAATGATTTGCAAGGGAAAATTAGAGGAAGAATCTAAAGACGCCACCATGTGTAGAGCAGGCAAGGTTGCGCCCATGGAGTCAATAACAACCTTGAGCATGACAAAGGCTAATCAATCAAATATAGGGGCAAACAGCCCCAGATGAGCCATCATTTTTTTGGAAAGTCCTTCTTTTATTTTTTAGTGAAAATAAGCTATCTAGAAACAAGTTTCTAGAGGGGAAATGGGGAAGTCTTAAAGGAGTTCAGGATGGGGCAGGAGGGGATTTCACGGCTTCTTATTGGCTGGCAAGAATATTTTCAGCAGTTAGTGGTCCTGCATTAGAATTTGAGTCAATGGCGTCATAAGTTGGAAAATTTTGGCGACCAGCGGGTTGAGCGCTGCCATCCCCAAATAGCGTATAACGCGTAATTTTCTTGTCATAATTATTTGGGGAAAAATAAGGCAGGTCCAGATTTTTGAGGGCTATCTGGGCAACCCCAGCTTTGACCCATTTTTGTCTATGACAGCATTTAAGCCATCAATTTCTTTCAGGGGTCTGGCTGTGGTTCTTTGCTGATTTTGGGCTTTGCGAGGGCGCACTATCCCTTCCATTTGATTTTCTACTGTAACATCACCCTCTTCTCTTTTGACAGGGGGATGCCACCAGAGGTCACGTTGGCTAGGGCATAGTTCTTGTGGGGATTTGATAACTTCATGGCACAGAGGGTGGTGGTCTCTGAGGTGACTTTTGGTTTAGGTGGGGGGCCAGGGGCATCAGGAAATTTGGCGTAATATTCTTCTATCAGTTGGGAGCAATGGCCACATTCTTTGGTCAAGACCCAACTATAGTCTGATTCTGGGAAACCTTTCCAGGCTATCAGGTATCAGAGGAAGTGCTTGTGATATTTGAAACTCACTGTGGCTTTAACTTCATACTTGAGGTCTCCATCAACTAGTAGAGGTTCAGGGTGAGAGGGAACGGGGCCAGTATATTGGGTCAGAAGAGATTTGTGGAAGACTGGATAGATAGAGATGGTATGCAGCTGGGCCCACCTTCTTGGTAACCTTAAATGGATCAATTCTTTTGGGGCCTAGTTTTTGGCATGGGGCCTTGAGGCAGATGTTCTGGGCATCTAGCATCACCAAGTCTCCTGGTTGGTAAGACAGGCCTTCCCTTCTCTTACGGTCTGTGTATTCCTTGTAAACTCTCACAGAAGACGCCAAAGTAAGCTTCAGCTCTTCCTGGACTTCCCTGATTTGGATAGCCCAGTTGTTTGCAGCCTGGGTAAGGGATGCGGGTCAAGGGCCTACATTGAATGTGGGATTATAAGCATATGATGCATAGAAAGGCAAGACTCCTGTCAAGGTGTGGGCTGAGTTGTTATATGCAAACTGTGCTAGGGAAAGGAGGTCTGCCCAATTGTCATGGTGTGATGTGGAGTAGCACCTGAGATAAGTCTCCAAGGTTTAGTTCACTTGTTCTGTTTGCCTGTCTGACTGGGGGTGAAAAGCAGTTGAGCAACATAGTTGTTTTCCTAAGTTTTCTATCAACCCTTTGTAAAACTGGGCTGTGAACTGGGGTCTGTGGTTGCTGATTATCTCTTGGGGGAGGCCGTGTAGTGCAAACACATTGTCAATGAAAAGGCAGACAGTGTCAACTGAAGTTACTTTGGTATTGCACAGGATGAAGTGTGAAAACTTGGTAAAGCAGTCAACCACTACCATGATGGCGTCAAACCCCCAAGAGGGGGGAGTTGTACAATGAAGTCCACAGAGATGGACGTCCAAGGACCATCAGCTTCTTGTGGGGGGAATAGGAGGCCCGCTTTAGCTAATCTTTTTGGCTTGGCTCTGCAGCAGGTGAGGCAGTCCTTGGTGTAGTAAGCCACGTCAGCTGTGATGCCTTTCCAGCTGTATGAGCAGCGGATCAACTCTATTGTCTTAGCCTTGCCAGGGTGATCCGCTGCATGGGAGTCATGATGGGCCTGGATGACTTGCAGTTGCAGTGGGCCTTCCAGGACCCACCACAAACCTTGGTGGAGAAGCACACCCTCATTCTCTTGGTAGCCTTGTGGTGTGGAGCTCCCATTATCTAAGGAAAGCTTGATTAATTTAGGGTATGAGGCGGATAGTGGCTGCGCAAGGAGAATTTGGCTGTGGAGGGGTTGTTTTTTCTCACTGAGGAGCAGGAGCTGGGGGTTAAGGAATTGTGCGGGCGGGTGAGGTTCTTTTTTGACTGGCTGTCTTTGGGATGCGGGGTCATTTGTGACCGGAGAGGTGTCTTCCGGGCTGAGGGGGTCTTGAGTGGTTGCTGGGGTGTCTGTAGAAGTTGTGATCACCGCCAAAACATTAAGGGGCTCAGGATCTCTTTTTACCTGCTCTATGGGAATCATTGTGTGTGTGTTCCACTCACAGACCTCTGAGGGATCTGGGTAAAAGGCTGGGTTCCGGCTCAACGCATTAGCCAAGTGATTGTCCTTGCCTTTGATGAACTCAGAGGAGAGCCTAAAGCAGGCTAGTTTGATGGACCAAAAAGGCTGACATGGTGTGAGGAGTCGTGGCGCTCAATAGTATAGAAGGGCCTTGTGGTCAGTTTGCACTGTCACTTTGTGTTTAGCTCCCTGTAAATGATGCCGCCAGTGAGCCAAACCTTCAACCATTGCTATGAGTTCCTTGTCATAAATCATGTAATTAAACTCTTTGGGGGTCATTTTTTGGGAGAATTATCCTACCAGAAGTTCTAAGCCATTGCTGCCTTCTTGAAGGAGTGCAGCTGTGATGGCAAAGTTGGAGGCGTCACATGCCAGTATGAAGGGGCGGTTGTGGTTGGCATGTTGCAGCACTGGGGCTGAGAGGAATAGGGCCTTGACAGATTCAAAGGCGTTGTTACATTCCTTGGACCACGTGAAAGCCTTCAACAATGACGCTTTATAGAGCAGGGCTGCTTGTTCTGATAGATGTGGGGTAAACTTTTTCAGGAACGTGCAGGTGCCCAGAAAACTAAAAAGTTCAGTGAGCGTACTAGGTGTTTTCCAGTCCCTAATGGCAGCCTCCTTATCTGGCATGATAGAGTGGCTGTCCTTAAGGATGATATTCCCTAAGAAGGACACTGATTCCTGAAAGAAAGCACACTTGCTCAGTTTGATGGTCAGGTTGGCATCTAGGAGCTTCTGAAGGACTTGGGCCAGGTGTACTTTGTGGGACTCTTCATCTGGAGAATACACCAGAATGTTGTCTGTGTATGCTACTGCACACATACCAACCAGCTCTCCCAATGTGGAATTAATTAAGCTCTGGAAGCAAGACAGGGCGTTCTTCAACCCAAAGGGCATGACATTGAACTGGAATATCCCCCTCCTAAATCAAAAAGCTGTCAGCCACTCCTGTCCTTCTTTGATGCGCACCTGATTGAAGGCGTTCATACAATCCAGCTTTGAGAATAATTTAGCCTTATCAACAAACCTAGCAATCTGGGGTTCCAGGGGAGTTGGGTAAGGGTCTGGCACTGTCACATTATTCAGGAGGCCATAGTCAACACACAGGCATAAAGATCTGTCAGCTTTCTCCACAAAGAGCAGTGGCGCACATACCGGGGAGGTTGAAGGGACAATCCACCCTTTTGGGAGCATTTCATTGATCCAGGAGTCAAGCATGTCCTCTTCTGGTAGGGTGAGAGGATATATGGGGGAGTTGATCTTCACCAGGTCAACTGTAAGGCAAAAGGAGAAGTCAAAATGAGTGTGCTTTTGCAGTCTATTAGCCATGATAGGGTCAAATACCTCATCCAGGTGAACAATACACAGCGGTAGCAGACCTGGGGTTGTAGGTAGCACCATATGGTCACACAATGCTAGGCTAGTGTCGCCATTACTTAGTGAGGCATCTAATAGGGATAGAGAAAAGGAGGTGACAGTTGAGGGGTGAGGATGAGTGAGTTGGACTTGAGGTGAGATGCCACATTGTATTTCCTCCACCACTCAATGCCTAGGATGACCAGGCAGACCAGGTCTTTGACAGCACAAAACCATTTGGTGAATGTGTGGTTCCCAACTTGTAACACCAGGGGTTTAGACACGTCAAGAGAACAGAAGGTAGTGGAATTACCCCCTTTGACTAGGCCACCTGGGTGAAAATCAAGTCCCATTTTTTCTGCTAAGCTAATACTTATGAAGTTGACTTTGGCTCCTGTGTCTACTAAAGTATGCACCTCAGAGAAAGGTGTGAAGAGGGGGAAGCTAACCAAGAGCAAGAAGTACCCAGAAAACTCTTTATTGATTAGATCAGAGGAAATCATAGAGGGGGTGGAGGATTTGGAGGCTTCAATGCCTGGTGGGTTGGCATCAAATATTGTCATGGGGTCCTTAATTCTAGACGTGGGAGACAAGCTAAGCGCGCCTAGGATGTTTGACAAGGGGAAACTTCCAGGTAAGACAGGGACATTACAATCTACACACACCATGTGGGCACAATTGGAGGAGGGGCTATATTGGTAGTTAAAGTGAATCATCTGAAAAGTTAGAGGGGGACTCACCATTCCCCTCAATAGTCAAAAGGGACAGACTATTGAGGGCAAACAAATTTAGCGCCATTGCACAACAATTGAAGTTGTTGCCATCTATGGGGGACTTTTTGCAGGCATGGGATGATGGGTGCATGGTGTCTATAGTGCAGAGTGCCAAAGGTGTGGATGAGGTTGAAGAATTTTGGATCCGTTTTAGTTCATATTTGGTAGTTGATTTGTCCCCATTATGCACCAAGGGAGAATTCTTTGGTTTTGAGTTGATATTTAAGGAGCTGGAGTTAGATTCAAATGAAGAATTTAAAATTGACATGTCCAAGTTGTACCCTTCAATCTGGGCTGGCAAAAATTGTGTGATGGATGTATTGCCCAGTATCAAACTACTTGTGTGCTCAGAGTGGTTTGAAGTAAAGTTTCAAAGTCTCAAAATCAATTCTTGGAGAGAGGAAACGGGTTCTGATCACAGGGGTAGGTCAGTGCCAGTGGAATTGAGGGCAACTTTGAGGGCGGCAAGCTTAGCCAACTTGGGGAGGGAAACTTTGGCTGCTGCTGCTTGAAACAGCATCAGAAAGTTTCCAAGCGCCTGCTGGCCCTGGCGTAGGCAAAATAATGTGATTTAGGATGGCCAGGGAATAAGTGGTTGCTTAGAGACGTCCAACGCAGCCGCCATGGGCAAAATATTATTGAACAACACTGGGTGCTTGGATAGCGTGTCAACAAGCCAGTGAGACGCGGGTCCAGTCAATTGATGCAGAGCATCAGTAATGCAACAACAGGAAGCCTCCAAGTAAATGGGAAACAAAAAATCAGGACCTTCCAAAGCCTGGGATAGAGCACAAGTGAGCTCAGCTGGGGGTGCGGGAATGGAAGTACAAAAAAGGTAAGCGGGCCAACCAAGGCTCTAAATGCTGGTCAAAAATTGGAAGAGACCATAAAGTAATTGCCATCCCCATTTCACCATAATCCACAACATGATTCCAGTGTTAATGCTGGTGGCAATCATGAACCAGATAGTTGTAGACAGGTAGGAAAGAATTTCTGAGGTTAATTGTACCAACCAAAAATAGATGACGCAAGCAAGTCGCAAAAATAGGTTTCTAGATAATGTTAAAGTAAATTGGTAAGCTGCATTATTCAAAGAGAGGCAATGAGGATAAAATAAGCAAATCAACAGTTGTTTGAGTAGCAGGAAACCAAATTGGGAGGACAGCTTAATCATCCTGGTGCTTCTGGTAGTATAGCAGAAGATGGAGATAAAAATTGTTGAGATGCAAATGATTTGCAAGGGAAAATTAGAGGAAGAATCTAAAGACGCCACCATGTGTAGAGCAGGCAATGTTGCGCCCATGGAGTCAATAACAACCTTGAGCATGACAAAGGCTAATCAATCAAATACAGGGGCAAACAGCCCCAGATGAGCCATCATTTTTTTGGAAAGTCCTTCTTTTATTTTTTAGTGAAAATAAGCTATCTAGAAACAAGTTTCTAGAGGGGAAATGGGGAAGTCTTAAAGGAGTTCAGGATGGGGCAGGAGGGGATTCCACGGCTTCTGATTGGCTGTCAAGAATATTTTCAGCAGTTGGTGGTCCTGCATTGGAATTTATTCAATGACGTCATAAGCCGGAAAATTTTGGCGACCAGCGGGTTGAGCGCTGCCATCCTCAAATAGTGTATAACGCATAATTTTCTTGTCATAATTATTTGGGGGAAAATAAGGCAGGTCCAAATTTTTGAGGGCTATCTGGGCAACCCCAGCTTTGACCCATTTTTGTCTATGACAACATTTAAGTTGTCAATTTCTTCCAGGGGTCTGGCTGTGGTTCTTTGCTGATTTTGGGTTTTGCAAGGGTGCACTATCCCTTCCATTTGATTTTATACTGTAACAACCAAGCACTTGATCAAAGAGAACCTTAAAATTTCCCTGATTGTGAACAACTTGTTAAGTATATCTGTGATAGGTGCCAAGAGCTAAACTCAATTGAAAAAAGTATATCCCAATTAAAAGACCTTGCCCTTACTCCTTAATTGCAGATGACCATCACAATAAACAGTTTATTCTTCACAATGATGGGCCTGAGATAAAAGACAGAATTATATGTTGATACACTTATAAAAATCTAGAGCAACTGTGCTCTACTGAGACTTGGCTCTGTGGTGGGACATTTGTAACATTTCATAAGTTATTCTATCAGCTGTTAGTATTTTATGCCCATATTGGTGATAAAGCTCTCTCCTTTGCCTATTTTCTTCTTCCTGGAGCCTCAGAAGAAGTATACCTAAGAGCATTCAATATTCTACAGGATGCTCTTAAATATATTCCCAATGAGGCTGGAAAGAATCCTGGTACGTCTACAAGGGCCAATCCTGATGATGCTGATAAAGATGAGGTTACCCTAGCTGCTGAAGAGAAGGAATGTGGTAGAGCCCTTGGTACCAAATAATTATCATGGATTATGAGACAGCCCAATACAACGCCTTTGTAAAACCTTCAATGGTGAGGTACAAAGATGTTTCCTTCATTACTGACAGGCTGTTAATTGTCATCTTAAGAGCAAGATCCTTTTCAGCTCTCTCACTTGGAAAGATTAAACTGGTAAATGCAAGTTTCTGATCCAGAAGTTTGTTGCTCTTGCATTTATTAAGCCTGAGCATGCTGGACAAGGATTTATACCTCTCTGTAATGACCCTTATGCCATGAGCCATAATCTGAGTTTCAACTCTTTTTTGAATAAAATGAGCCACAGTGGGTGGGGCGCAAGGTGGTCAGTTGCAGGGGCAAGCCAACAGCAAAGGCAATCTGGAATTGCTACCAGTATGTCCTCAAGGATGAATTGAAGACAACTTCAGGCCTGGAGGTCTGGCATAAACATCTTAAGTCCTACTTTTTTGTGAATCCCAGACACAACCACTTCTTTGAGCACCTTAAGGCCAAACAGGGGAAGACTTTCTCATCCCTTTGGGATATGGAAATAAGGGCTTCAAAGAAGAGAAGGCAGTGCAAGGCTAGCATTTATAAAGAGCTTATAAAGACAGCTGTAAAGAATAATTACAAGCTGTCTGAGCTTGGGGAGCAGATAAGCAAGATTGCCACTTTACTCTCTTGCAACAAACCTTCAACTTAGTTTATAATAAGAATTTTGGCTCTTTCTGATATTTTATTATAGAGTTTTAATGTTAAAACTAATAATATTATTTAAATAAATAACTTAAATTTAAAGTTATAAAAAACTATCAATTATTTCTATAAGGATTTTATGCTATAGCCTGGATTATCTAGCTTAAATAGTTGGTTTAGTACTAAAGTATATGTAATTTTGGGTTGCTATTATATCAACTATTCTTAAAATAAGTATATGTCTTTATTTTTCTTTATAATTGATTTTCATTAAGATTTTTGAAGAATAATTTAATCACTTTTTATTTGGTAAATAAAAGAATTTCATAAGAAAAACAGTTAATTCATAGTAAATTATTTTTAAAGTAGATTTATTTTGAATTTTTAATTACTGTGCATTATTTTTATTTTAGGATTTTACATGATCATATTACCCTAAAAACCTATTTAAAGCTTAATTTTTACAAAGTAAAATGTTCAGAATTTTATTTTTTGCTTGTAAAAATGTCATGGCCAGCAGCTGTCATATGCCAAGGTGCTGAGGCAAGACTCAAGCCATCAGGATAGCGCGTCACAAGAGCCCAATAAAGGAAAGGTGAAGAACATGTTAAGTATAGCAACCCTGTAGCTAAAGAGAGGTAGGTACCAATGTTGGGGACAACAACTTCGGACAGACTGAGGATGGTCAGAAGGATTATCCCAGCTCTACTGTGGTTGTAGGGCTGAGGGATAGGAGGAGCAGGAGAGTCATAGGGAATGCCAGCCATTCCAGGATCTGGACCTGGCTGGTAGTCCATGGGTGTAGGTCTAGGGTGGTACTCTAGTATTCTGGTTTGACTTCTGCTCAAGTGGTGTATAAATTGAAATCCTAATAAAGCAAACAAAACTGAAAGATTCATTCACTTTATTTGATTTTGTCTGAACTTGATTTAAGTGGGGGAAAGTGGGTTTTATACCATTTGTCTGGTCTACCTTGTAATACACTACTTCTTAATCCTTGAGTGCTTTTGGCGTCCCAAATCTTGAGTACTGGCTTCTGGGAAGTAAGGGGGAGCATCTTGGGAAGTGAGGATTGGGATCTGAGTGACTTGGTCTGGCCAGGGAAATTCTGCTGGTGGCTGGTAGATAATTGGCTGGCTCCATCAATCTGTGACTTCACTTGGTTGGGGCAAGAGGCTGGAGCATTGTTAATAAATTCTGCAGGATTGGGTCCATTAATTGGTGATTAGAGTTTATTTTTGGCTTGGTCAAAATCTGTAGGTATATCTGAACCTTGCAGTTTAATTGAGGTGCTGTGGGAAGCCAATTTATTGGCTGCATTATTAGCACCCTCAATTTCTGCAAGGTTATTAGCTAGAACATCTGTGCAGTTGGGAACAAGAGCAGTGGGGGCCAGCAATTCTGCAGATCTGCTGGTTGAATTTTGCAGCAGATCTGTTTGATAGCAGATCTGCTGCAAAAACCAGAATATCTTATTCAGAGCAACATTGGGTGTACCCAGCCCAATTGTAGCATTAGGACAAGTGACCCAATGCCTGTGTGTCAGGAATATTCCTGACATAAACCAGATTATTACTGGAGGACTATGCTGGGGAAGAATAGAGGGATCCCCAGTTAAATACGCCAAATTTAATGAGGACTTTCCCCCTTTAATTGGGGAAAAGAAAAATCAAACAGAGGAAAAATGGAATTTAATATACATCAGAATAATTTATCATTCAGGCAGGCGCCTGCCACACCCGCCAGCACCCAGCCAACTGCCAGCAGGCCTCCTGCCAGCACCCTGCTTGCCCACTGGGCCCCAGGACCAACTCCACAGCCAATCAGAAACCCCCATTAATTACAGCCAATCAGAAAAGTACCTGGCTGCAAGGCCAAAAGTTAAAAATACAACAACAACTCCAGAAGAAGGAGGAAATAATGGGCCACAATTTAAAATTACAACAACAACTCCAGAAGAAGGATGAAATAATGGGCCACAATTTAAAAATAAGTTTACCACCAACCAATGGGGTGCTAGATCCCAGACCATATGGGCAGAGTCAAACTCAAGCCAAACCAATGCTCCTAGGACAAAAATAAATCATGAGAGAAATTTGACTCCCATCCCCCACCTAGCACCAGACCAACCTACAACTATTGGTTCAACTCAGGAACTTCCAAACCAGCCACAGATAGCAGAAGAACAGGAGTTTGGCCATCTTCCTAAGCCCCAACTACCATTCCTACATTCCAAGCTTTTGGGATCCCCCATCCCCTACTTCTCACTTCCAATTGCAAATCTTTGCACAAGGGAGAGCACTATAAATAAGGGATCCCTCCTCAGTAATAGCTTGTGCTATTATTGAGTTAATTTTGTAACTGTGCTGTTTTAGCAGAGTTACAAGGGGAAAAATATTTAGAAACTAGATAATATTCTTTATTGAGAGATAATGATAATATAGTTAGTGTGAGTCATGGATAACAGGAACATGATAGTGTTGATCACACAGTGGGATGGTGAAGGGGGTGGCTTGAGCCTGGTAATGAGTCAAGCGCCAAAACAAGGTATCCACCGTAAGTGTCAGGAATATTCCTGACAACACTTTGGGCCAGGATAATCTTTTGGCTGCAATTGAGCTCCAAGAGCAAATAAAAAATTTCATCAGTTCCCCCTAATTGAGGGAACTGCCGCAAAAAGCCAAGCCAAAGATTCAAAAATTAAAAAAGTTGTTTTTGATACAGACGGGTTTTATACCCGGCCGCGCGGCTGACCGCCAGCCAGCTGGCAGGGGACAGCACACCCCCCCACAGCAGGGCCGCCCACCCCCATCAGATGGGGAAATTGCTCAATGGGGAACCCCAAAAAGGCAATTTCCCCAAACCCCAAAGGAGGGGAACTGCTGCCTAAATTTGGAATCTACCAAATTTGGGAGGGGCTGACA
The DNA here is from genome assembly GCA_014839935.2 of Entomophthora muscae. Taxonomy (NCBI): domain Eukaryota; kingdom Fungi; phylum Entomophthoromycota; class Entomophthoromycetes; order Entomophthorales; family Entomophthoraceae; genus Entomophthora; species Entomophthora muscae. The sequence goes on along the minus strand of QTSX02002941.1, from coordinate 238,727 downwards.
AGCTGCCCAACCCAACCATTCCTGCATTAACTGCAAAAGTCAAATTTGGATGCATGAAAGCATCCAATGATACACCAAACCAATGCAAACCCAGAAGTAATAATTCATTGCCTGCACACCACTTCCAATTCCCCTCCCAAAAGGGAATTCCAGATAACACCAAGTGTTTGGGGTTCCCTGTCCAGTGTTTTACACTATTCATTCCCCACAAGGATGATAGTATATAATAAAGCCAAATAATTTGATGATAGTTTGTGCTATCATTGAGTGAAATTACCCTCAATAGTATCACATAAATCAATCTAAACTTTACCTACCAGAAGTTAAAAACAAGACACTAAGCTTTGTCTGCCCTTCCCCAGGATCAGAAGATAAATCATCTAATCTTCTCAGCTGTTCTCACAGCCTGCCTAGGGATTGGGGGCCACCAATATAATCACCAGCATGGACCATTCAATAAACCACCTGGCAAGTATCTCTACAAGGAGCCAGCGCAGATAAACTCCTCCAAGCAGTACTCCTGGCCCACGCTAGTATTGTCCCACTCCAGCCAGTCTGTAGCCATATACACCTGTATATACTATGTACTCACATATTTTGCTGGTAATTTCAGACACTATAACGTGCACACCAAGGTCTTTTGATGGATGATGACAGTCTATCCAATTGTGACAGCGCTCACAGGCTTCTAAGTTGCCAACTTGGTCCCTTATTTTGCTAAAATACTCCCCCAATTGTTGTGTCTTTACAGTAAGGGATCATCATTTGTTCATGTTTTTGTATTTGGCAATTTGAGTTGACTTCCTAGTATGGCTTTAAGTGACTGGATAATTGGGTTGTGTGTCACAAATCCGCTTACTCAAAACCTTGTTGGCAGGTTGGGCCTGCTGTTTTGACACCCCACAACTGAAGGTTGGCCTCCTCTGGGGGTAGGTTGTCAGGGAGGTCGTCAGGAGCCTGGGCGCCATACTGGACTAACTGTTGTTTGGTGGTGGGTAGGGCAGTCTTGTGCTGTCTATGTCTTGCTTTGCAGGGTCTCGGGCAATCATGGTGGAGGATTTTGTCTTGTTTACATTTCCTGAGTCCTTGCACAAGGTAAGTGTTATTTTTGTTTACCTTTAGGATGATTGCTGGGCCTACTTTTTTTGGGTTGTAGTTTGCTTTTGTCAATGTTCATGACCCAAACTTTTTCACCAACTTCATGTCTGTCTTGGATGGGGATGAATGTCTTTTTCAGATGCTTGTTTTCTCTTTTTTTTTGATCACCATTGGCCTCTATGACCTGGGGATCTGATTGAGGGGGGGCTTGCTTGGAATCTCCAGCTTGGGTCCTGATGTTGCTTGAATGATATTGGACTGTGTGCCATATACCAATTCAAAAGGGCTTTTCCCAGTGGATCTGTCCACACAAGTTTGGCATACAAGTAGTGCAGTCAATAGCTGCTTGTACCAGTCTTCAGTTCTCCTGGCGGTGAGCTTGGCCAAGGCTTGCACAAGGCCACCATTTAGCCGCTCCACACGTATATTGGCCTTAGGGTGATATGGTGTTGTCACAGTGTGCTTAACCCCATTCTTGGTGAGGTATAATTTGGTGTCTTTAGAGGTTGATTCTTTGCCTCTGTCGGTTATCAGGAGTTCTGGCTTTCCAAACTTGCTGATTATTTCATTCCCTATGAACCACCACATGTCATTTCCAGTATGTGTCTTTACTGCTTGTGCTACTGGCCATTGTTTAGCAAAGTCTATTGCGGTGATGATGTATTTCTTATCATTATGTTTTCCTGGCATGGGGCCAACAATGTCTAGAGCCCACACCTTGAAGGATAGATACGTGTGGATGGGTAGTACTGATTTTGGTGGGGTTTCCCTTTTTGCAAATTTCTTGCACACTTCTCATTGGTTTAGGACTTCTTGAATATCATGGTACAGGGTTGGCCACCAGGCCTTGTGTTTAAGGAACTCATATAGGTTGCAACTCTTGGTGTGCCCTAGGTCTCTATGGTAACGTAGGATGGTGTCAACTTGCTGATGTGTGGGAATATAAGGGATGGTGGTTCTGTCAGACATTTTTCAATGCAAGGTTCCATACATGTCTGCAAATAAGTGCTTGTTCTTAATGACTGTTTCTTTTGTTATGTCAGTTGTACCAGGGGGGAAGCCTTTGTCCTTTTTCCAAAGTATCAAGAGGGGCCAGTCTGGGTTGAGCCTATTTTTTCCTCTTGTGGCACAGACGTACAGGTGCAAGAGGGTGTCCACCATGGCAATTTCTGGACCAGGTTTGTATTGTATGAGCATATTAAATCTCTCTAAGAGTTCCATCCTGAGGGCTTGACGGCGGAATAAATTTGCTTGAGTTTTGAAATACATGAGCAACTTGTGGTTGGTCAGTGCCATGAATTCTTCCTGTTGTTCTAGATAACAGCGCCATTTGACTAGGCAGTGTACAATGGCAAACAGTTCTTTGTTGTGGATAGGATATTGACACTTGCCATCTTTCAACTTTCATGATTCATAGGCTACAGTCAGGAAGTCACCATCATTATTTTTGACTCATAGTACTCCCCCAATGGATGCGTCTGAGGCGTTGGTTGCTATTTGGTATTCCCCGTCACGTTTGGGGTATTGCAGAATAGGTGCTGTTGTGAATTTCTCTTTGAGGCGTCTAAAACAGAGGTCACATTGGGGGGTCCACGCAAACTTGGATTTGGTGCCAGTTATGGCGGATAAGGGGGCCATCAAGACGCCACAGTCAGGTATGAAGCAGTGTACATAGGCCACCATCCCTAGGAATGTGCAGAGTTCTGATTTGTCTTTGGGTGGTGGCATCTTGCAGATGGTCTATATCTTTTGACTGTTGGGTTTGATGATGTCTTTTGAGACTATGTGTCCTAGGAAAGGCAGTTGCTTGCAGAAGAACTGGCACTTGGAGGATTTGGCTAGCAGCTTGTGTTGTGCCAGGGTAGCAAAGACTGGCTCCAGGTCCTTGTGGTATTTCTCTACCAAGGGGCTATAGACAATAATGTTGTCTAGGTAGACTAGGGCATGCTTGCCTATGTGTGGAGCAAACACTTTGTTCATGAAGATCACAAAGGTGGAAGGGGTGTTTGTCATGCCAAAATTGAGTACCACACATTTGTATGAGCCATACTTTGTGTGGAAGGCCATCTTGGGGATATCTCCTTCTTTAATACAAATCTGGTTGTAGCCTGCGGTTAGGTCAATCTTAGAGAAGGCTGTGGCTCCACCCAAGGCGTCAAAGAGGTTGTCAATAAGTGATAGTGGGTAACAATTCTTGATGGTAACTTTGTTAAGGGCTTGGTAGTCTGTGACTAGACGCAGGGTACCATCCTTCTTGGCCATAAAGAATACAGCGGCCCCAAAGGGAGATTGTGAAGGGCGGATAAGTCCTTTCTCCAAGGCCTCCTTGAGGTAAGCACGTAGGGTGTTGTCTTCATTTGGGGTCAGACAGTAGATAGGTTGTGCTTTGGGTACAGCTCCTTTGAGTTGAATGTAATGTTGTATATGTTTTTCTGGGGATAACCCGGGTAAAGCCTCCTTGAAGATATCTGGATAGTGGGCCACAATTCTGTGGTCCTGAGGCGTGGAGGTATCCTGGTGATCCTTGAAGTGTATGATCTCATGCTGGCAGGAGTCCTAGTCAATTGTCTTCAGGTTTTCCTTTTTGTCCAGGGTCTCTGTAATGCGCACAAAGATGTGGTTGTGTAGGAGTTGATCCACTGAGTCAGGGTAAATCTGGTGGTTGACACCTTCACATTTGATGGTCAATACCAAGGTTGCCCAGTCTACATGAGGGTTGTTCTTCCATAACCAGTCTAGTCCCAGTAAAATGTCAAACTTAGGAAAGTCAATGATGGGACCTTGGATGGTGGAGTGTAGGTTCTCTAGCATGACAGAGAAAGGGGCAGTTTCCTGTGTCACAGCAATGTGGTGTTCATCAGCTAAAACCATGTTTTTAATCTGCAACAAATTAGTGGCTAGCTTGAACTTGTCCACAAAGCTGCTGTTGACTAAGGTTTGATCTGCGTCCAAGTCCAGGAGTGCTGAGCCTGTGTAACTGCAAAAACAGAAAGGATAGGACATCAGTTTACTGGGATTTCTGGAAATGATGTACAGTACCAGGTCCTCTGAGGGTACTTGGATCATTAGACATTGGTCCACACCCTTGGGTTGGTACTCATCATTGGGCAAGTCAGGATTTTTGCAGGGAGAGCTTGGCTTGCTTAATGCTCTCCCCAGGCTTTTCCCTTGTCTTGGTTACCCTGTGTGGCAGTGACACGGAAATGTGTACAATTTGACTGGCCACTGTTCCCACTTCCATGTCCATTTGAACCTGCAGGTTTATGGTTTGTGTTGTTTCCATTGTTTCCAGGGGGTGGTTGAGTGGAGCGCCCACCTGTGTGATAGTCTTTGGGTCTCTCTTGTTTTCTGTTTTGTGCTTTGTGAAGAGCGTTGGATGTTTGTTCTGCTTTCTCCACCTCGCAATATAGACTCTTTAGATTGATCAACTGGTACAGGTTCACGTGCCTCATTACAAGCAATTCAAGGGCGTCATAGTACATGAGGTGTGTGGCTGGGGGGAAAATGCCATGTCAGAGGGTGCGTGTAGTCAGAGTTCCTTGTAGGCGCAGGTGAGTTCCTTCACAGTGCCCGTCTGGGTTAAGTTCTTTACTTGATGTATGATCATGAGCGCAATGTCCTTAAGCACAAATCTTGCCAAGAAGTCTTGTTTGAAGGTATCCCAGTTCTTCTTGGTATGTTCTTTGTGCCACTTGTTGCACCAGGTTCCAGTGTTGTGGGTCAGTTGGATGGAGATTTCTGCAATCCAAAATTGCTATGAGCATTCCATTTGGGCCAGCTTGCTCTGGGCAGACTGGATCCATACAGCAGCATTGTCAATGTTGGCCCCGGCAAAAGGTTCCAAGGCAGCGCTTTGGAGTCTTTGGGCTACATAGGCAGGCATGGTGCTTTCATCAGTTGATTGTGGAATGGTGGCAGCCGTCTGAAAGAACCCTTGTGGGGACATGGCGTTGAAGGCGGGCAGTGGGATCACCGTGTTCTGGTACAGGACAAAACCATCAGGTATCTCAGCACCAGGGGTGTACAGTGTCCAGCCTAGCGGGAGGCCAGACATGATTCTATCAAGGATTTGTTGGCCGCGGCAAGTACAGGCAACAGGCAGAATTTTGGGGAATAAAGTAGGATGGGGAATCTACTTCTGCTACCAATGTTGTAACTGTGCTGTTTTAGTAGATTTACAGGGGGAAAATATTTAGAAACTAGATCATATTCTTTATTGAAAGATAATGAATATATAGTTAATGTGAGTCATGGATAACAGGAACATGATAGTGTTGATTACACAGTGAGATGGTGAAGGGGGTGGCTTGATCCTGGTAATGATTCAAGCGCCAAAATGAGGTATTCATTGTAAGGGATCATCATTTGTTCATGTTGTTGGATTTGGAAATTTGAGTTGAATTCCTAGTCTGGCTTTGAGTGACCAGATAATTGGATTGCAGGTCACAAACATGCTTACTAAAACCTTGTTGGTGTGTCAAGCCTGCTGTTTTGACATTAATACCCTCAATAAAGCTAATCTTATGTACACCTTTAAGTCTACTTTAATTAGTTTGCTCTAGCCAATCACCTCCAATCCAAGGACAATGAATCACCTCATCTTCACAGCTGTACTCACAGCTTGCCTTGGGATTGGAGGATACCAACAGGGATCAGAATTCTTTGGACCTTCACCCAAAGGATTAGGACAAGACTACCACTATGATCCGGGACAGCTCAACTCTTCCCACACTGGTCCCTCGACTCTCCTGGTATCTCCACACTCCACCCTGTCCATTGTTGTGCATACCTCCATGTACTACATGCTGACCTACTTTTAAGAGAGCTTTGGGAGATAAAATATCCATGCTAAGGTCTTCCAGTGGTTAATGTCTGTCTACCTAATTGTCACCGCCTTGACTGGCTTCCAGTTTGCCAACCTCCTGCCACACCTTACCCAAGTAGTACCTACAATGTCTGGGTATTACACTGTGGGAGCTGCAAGCTCCCCCAGGCCAGCATTAAAAATGGCCCCAGGAGAGGACCTGTTCCCAGGTCAATTAAAACTGCCCAAATAGGCCAGGGCAGTTTGAATTGGCCCTTGCCCACCCTGGTGGGTGGTTGGGGGTTTGAATCCCCCATCAGGCTTTTGTGGCCGCCCTTGCTTTTGCCTGGCGGCTGGGTGTGGGGGTTCAACCCCCGTTCCCGTTTTTGCCGGGTTGGCCCTCACACTAGTACTCATCCTCAGGGATTGGAAGCCAAGCGCCAGTTGAAAAAACAGAGGCATTTGACTACTATCCCCTCCTGATGCTCAGTTTGGTCCTGTACATTTTACAGAGTATCCCCACAACCCTGACCACAACCCCTGGACCTTGGAAGACTTACAATGGTATACCTGCCCAGATGCTCCCAAAAATCCTTACCAAATTTTCTGTGATATAAAGAAGATTACATTACACCCTTTGATGGTCAACAAGAAATACAGCAGTCCTTCTGCCTACCTGGTCTCAATTAAACTGCCCTTTATACCCAAGCCAACCGTCTCAACCCCTCCCACTTCTGATGCCGCTGGCCAGAGTAGTCAATTCCTGGGAGTGCTAGCCTGGCACTCACTAAATTGATTGATTCTGCCTTGCCAGCAGCTGGACCATGGGCTGTGGCTGGGAAGGCCTTGCCTACATGGTAAAGTTAGGACTCATCATCTGGTGGGCCATACCATACCTGCTCCTGTCCCTCCCTCACCTGAAGGAGCAGCATGGTACTCTTGGTATCCTGATACCAGGGCAACTAAATACATTACTGCCAAGATCACAACTAACTTTCTTCTCCAAGAAATCTTCTACTAACACAGGTGTCCTCAGACGCTGCTCTCTGATAATGGGACCAGCTTAAATACAAGGTTAATCAAGTCCATTGTAGAGGCAATGGGCACTCATCAGTCCTTCATATCTCCCTAAAATCCTTCCACCAACGGAACTGTTGAGTGTGCAAACTCACATTTCTTTTCATTATAAGGTAACTCACTCTCTCTGACACTGTCAACTGGGATATGTTCCTCCCTGCTGCTCTCTTTGTGTACTGCCTAAGCAAACATTGAGTGACTGGGAAGGCCCATTTTGCCATGCTTTATGGACGTGAGGCTACTAACCCCTCAATATTGGGCCTTCATTGGTTGAATTTAATGCTGCAGTCAACCCTGAGACTTATGTGAAGGAATTGCCAAATAACATCATCAACATTCAGGCTTCTTAATACTTGTTTGCCTATAAGGTCAAGACCCTAGGGCTGTCCCCTTCCAATGCTTCCAGAGCATCCCTCTTACTTTCCAGGTAGGTGACCTGGTCCTTTACTACCAGAATTGTACTGGTGGCTGCACTCAAAAATTGGATTCCCTCTGGGTTGGGCCTTGCAAGATTACCTTCAAAAGGGCTCTGAATACACAGTCAAGTTACTGTCTTCTGGCAGTCCCTTCTCCTGTGTCCATGTTAATTCCCTCTGCAAGTACCAACCCCACGTAAATCTTGAGGGGGGAGATGGTGTAAATTGTGCTATTGATTATTTTGATATGGCCTGCAAATCATGATACTTGCAAAGACCTGGTTGGGGTTGCCTTTGATTTAACAGTTTTCCCTTCTCATACATGGATTGACTGCAATGTTCATGCATTATGGATTGTATTACCTTAGTTGTTCTGATCCTGGTAAAATTTCAGACCTGGTCAGCCACCTTGGCTATCTAGTGAATGATCCCTGCTCCCAATCTACTATTAAGTAGAATTCTCTCTAAATAAAGATAAGTTCATCCACATTTGTGTTGGCTTTTATAATATTCAAGCTTATTATTTCCTTTTCCCTAAAAGGAGACTCTCTTCAATCTTTCCAGGAAATTAAGGTATGTCCCCTTAGTTTTACCCTGAAGGCTAACCCAAGGCTAGCCTTGAATCTCAAACCCATCATAATAAAGGTTTCCTGCTGTGTCCTCTTGGATGTTGTCCCCAAGAGCCAAACATGACACCACCAAACTGCCTGTTTATTGATATTTTTATTTCTTAATTAGTTGTTTTTAGTTTACAGAGGCTGTTTTAGGGCTGATGATCAGTTCTTAAATATTTCCCCGGATTTCCCACAGGAGTAGATGGTCAGAGCGATATGTTTATGATCTATGTTTCAGATCCTGGGGCCTATTTTAGATAGCTAGGTATCGTGCCTGCATAGGCTCACTTTGTACGACAGCTGAGCATTTGTGGATTGAGTTGCTTCTGTGCTTTGCCTTTTGGGGTGAGGTTTGACGCGCTGGAGTGTATTTTGTCACCGATTTACATAGTAAACAGATGTACACCAAAGATCGACTCAAACCGTTTTTTTGTGACTTCATGTATTTTTACTAAATCACTTATTTGCACTTGTAGTCTGGGCCGTTAGTTGCTTCCAAGTCATTCTGCCCATTGGCGCCCCAAACCCTGGTCAGCTGATGACATGCTTTACACTGGTACTTGTATTTTGTTTGTATATGAGTTCATTTCGCTTAGCGCCATAGCTGTGAAAGCTGCTGTATAGTTTCAGATGGGAGTGCTAGCCAGTGTGCTATTAAATTAGCTTTAGTGTTAAGTATTTTCAAGAGCTTAAGGCTAAATTAAAGCCGCCATGGAGCTTATAATTTAATGAACTGTTGTGATATTAACCCTGTAAAAATGGGGTTTAGAGCAGGTGACCCGATTTCGCCAAGGTGGTATCAGGATTAACGGGAAATCCAGCCCTTGTTGGATCAAAGCTGCTCTGTTTTCCCCATCCAGGATGAGGCTATATTTGATCGCATGGGTTTGGATCTTTTTTAAGAATGTTCTGATAAATTAGGATTGGTTTTAGATGCTTGGCGGTGGAGCGGGTTTTAAACATCTTGGATTTGGTGGAGGGAATTAAGGATCCTGAGTTAAATGCTTTAAATTGGAATATCATTTTAATGGTGACATGCTACATTTATTTTGAGTTAAAAAATAGGCATCGAGAAAGGATTTTCTTAATCTTTAAACTGTTGACAAAACAAATAAAAAATATTATTTAAATAGGATTTTAAATCTGGTTTGGAAAGGCCTTGTAGACGAAGAGGATGGCTATTGTTCTTGTCAATTGCTTTTGGCAGCAGCAAATCGAAGCCATTTTACTTAGCGCAGGCTGAGATCATCCCAGGAGGGCCTGTTAACCTTGGAACGGATTCACTGCAAGCTTCAATAAAGAGGCACTACTTGAGCCCTGAGAACTACTTAGGTAGTATAAGTTGTAATTAACTCAGTTTGAGGGTGTGGCGTATGTAAAGCTTGATGCAATATTTGGGAGCATTGATTCCATCCACCTAACGGGCGCTTCCTTGATACTTTCTACATTACGATGGTATGCTAATAGAAACTTTGCAAAGTAACAATTGATTTATTCCGAGTAATTTTCATCAAAGGATCAGAAGGCTTCATGTTTAGTGGTACTCTTAAGTGTTATGTTGATTTTACTATATTTCATGCTTATTCCTCTTTTCAACAACTTTTTCTCTAAACTTGTTGCTTCTTTATAGCTTCCTGTCTCTTTCCTAATACAAGATAATACCATTCTCCCCGCCCCACCTCCTCAAAAGGAAACTTTTATTGAAAGAGAGTCTTCAGCCTTAGCATTTAAGCCTTCCGAGACAGCCTTTGATTCAGAATCAAGATCAGAGACGCCAAGGGACCCTCGCCCTTTAAGGCCTATCCATTACATTCTCAAGAGCCCTGATCTTTTTGCTTTTGAAGTATCCGATCCAAGGATCTCGGTTGTTGAAGCCTCTATTGATCCTAACCAGCTAAAGCTTAGCTTTACACTTAATTGCCTTTCCAGGGTAAGTATATTTTTTTACTTTTAATGATGGTGTACAAATATTTTTAGTGAAACCAATTTTGCTTTATTTTAAATATGGGCCAATTCGAAATTCCGTTGAAGCTCATTTTTCAAAAACGTATTAATTATTTCATTTGGCCTACACCGGAATGTTAGTGTATAAAAATAAGTTTATTTTATTTGTATCTTTCTAAATTTCACTAAAAAGTTGTACTCTCTTAACTAACTTAATCAGGGTCCCGGCCATTACACTAGGACTGTCTGTAGAACTTTAGACCAAATTGCCTGGCTTCACAATGAGCTTCACAGAGAAACGCCTTTTATGGCTTTAGGCCTCCCCCACTCTTTATTAGAAAATACGATCTGCTTAAGAACTGAAGCTTCTGCACTCGAACTGTCCCTTGAGGCCAAGCGTTTTCAAGTCGAAAGATATTTAGCCTGCGTTTTGGCCAGATCCGATACTTGTCTACTTGAACCTCTGGAAATATTTTTATCTAATAGCATGGTAAGATACTCCGACCTATACTCCCATTCGAACTGCTGTATTTTTATAGGAACAAAATCTATGTAGCACTGTTCGAAAAAGCCTTTTTGATCGGATTAAAGCTCTTTCCTTCAGTCCTTTTTCCCCGAAAAACGAAGATGGAGTTCGGCCTCTTCCTCGCATCAAGGCAGATGCCTCTTTAGATGATGAGATCTTTTTAGATATAGATGATTTCCAAAAGAAGCGATCTTCTATTGTTGCTGTAGAATCTTCTTTTAAGGAATCACACCAGACTCTTCTTCAGCTAAATGCCTCTCGTGAGAGTCTCACCTCAAGTCTTAGTCGCTTAGGGGATTCCTTTTTAGGTGCTCTACACTCTAGGCATCGTCTAGGACCATTGACTAAATTGGAAAACCGTTATAAATTTAGAAGATTTGATGTTCACCTCGAGACACTGGCAACTCTATTCGATGATCTCGGAGTTATTTCTCAACGCCAAGGCCATACTGAAGCTAGCAAACTTGGGTCGATATTTGAGGAATATATCGTAACGATGGCCACGCTTAAAGCAACCTTCAACAATAGCGTCGACCTATGGTCAGAGTATTTAAACCCCAACCAGTTGACTGCCGAAGCCGAGTACAACAGAGCCTCTTTCAAATCTAGTCAACAACAGCTTGTGTGGGAGTACGACCATTTCAATACTTTCAAAGCCCAAGACACGAAAAATGTTATCAAAAAGTTTGCTCGCTTGCAGCTTAACATTGAAAAGGCTAAGCTCGCTATGCTTAAAAGTGGCTTGGCATCGAGCTCATCATGTATTCCCGTTTCTCAGTCTTCCTCGTATACCTCCGTTGGTTCATCATCTTTGTCACCTACTTAATTTATGTTAGTTCCAAAATATGTTCAGCCTTTAAGCCATCGCTAGGCACAAAATGTTTAAGTTTATGAGTCCTTGGATTTCAGGAAATCAACTAATTTAGCTACTTGATTAAATCGAATTCTCTTATCCATTCCTGAATTTATAGTATAAAAGTTTATAAGCCTGCCTCTGAATGTGCAAAATAGAGCACTGAGGATTCTCATTCACACAAAAGTTTAAAATGAATTGAAATACTTTAACATATCCTTATTTACTGCGGCAAAGGTGATTGAAACCAAAAACGAACCGCTATATAACTAAAGCGCTTGCTAAAATTAGGTTCAAGGCGATCAAAAGCTTTAAAAGTGATAAAATTTGATAATCTGACGCATTGAGCTTGCCATCGAGGATGCCTTTAATTGCTTTAAACCAAACATTTTAATTGTTGATTCTAAATAAATCTGAGTATGGGCTGTGATATCAGATCAAAACGCGCTACATCAGCGCTATTAAAGAAGAAAGTTAAACTGCCTAGGATATGCTATATTATGGCATGCAATCATGGTATATTTAATATTATGTTCGTCTGCTACATCTGGGACAAGGAGCTATTAATTAACTAACGTTCTTACAGTCGATTTCAGCCAGGTTTGGTACAGATATCATTCTCTTTGTAAACGTCTTTAACTTTACAAAAACCAAAGAGTTGAAAGAAAGGATAAATAAAGTTCCTTTTGTAAATACTTTTTAAAGACCTTTAATACCTTTACTTTATTCGTTTAAGAGAGCTTTAAACAAATTACTCTTTAAACGCTTAACTTTACCATCAAGTCTGCTGAATGCAAAGACCGAAAAAAATTATATGCCTATTGTAGATTATTAAAGAAAAGTAGTATGGTTCTGGAACTTTATGTTTGGAAAGTTAAAAATCTCTGATGAAGGAAATCGCCGTCGAACCACGATTGACTGGAAATCAGCTGTAGGGTATCGATCGACGGGATATCTTCCTGCCTTGATACTGCTTCATCTGAAGGCTGCCCAGCCGAGCTTTTGCTAGCCGTTCATAACTACCAGGTTTAAATCCACCTCGTCCTGGAAAGTTGCAAGTCTCGTCAAGGCAACAAAGATGTCCAAGGTCTACTTGGCAAGGATACTGTAACCATATATAGTTTCCCTATAGCCCATTTCTCAGCCATATCCCTAGCATGTCCAGCAAACCGAAGGAGTTGATTGCCCAGGAGCTGCCAAACTGTGGTAAAAACCAAACATCGTTGCCCATAATGATATCAAGCGCATAAGAGCCCAAGATATCCAAAGCTTCAGCAGTTTTCAAACCTGCAAGGATGAACCTGGCCCAGTCAGGCTAAAGAAAAATCAGGCCAGTCAAAAGATCACACCAGATCAAGGAAAATATAGAATCAAAGGATTTAGATGGATTTAAAACCAGGTTCAATACACACTCTTTCCCCATGAGCACAGTCAAATTTTTCTGAGTGACCTAATTTTGCTCAAGTATGACCTGGCTTTGCTCATCCCCACAGGTTTGGGATTGCTGTACTGCTGGCAATGAGGTGACCTTCAGAGGGGAGGCAAGAAATCATTGAGAGATAGAATTGGCTTCTTAAGTTGAAGTTATTGTGGCTTGATCCTGCTAAGGTTCACAGATCAAGTATGAGTGGGTGGGATAGTGTGGCTGTTTTTTATGTGGCCAAACTATCTTTACAGAAAATGGTAGGGCATGCATTTTTAATCTGGAAGGTTGGAGGTTCAGAATCCACCCCCTCAACCCACTCCCTGATTATGGAGTTATTCTGCTGTGACAGGGATATCAGGGGGAGGTCTGCTATTGCCAGAAAAAGCCTGATGGCCCTGTAGTTAGCTAGCAGTAGGTACTAAGGTGCTGGAATGGTCTCTTTTGCTTGGCCAGAGACGTATTCTAAGATGTTTCTTGATGTTTAATCCTTTAGAATTTCAGAATCTCACAAGGTATGTGCCATGTTCTGAGCAGCTTTAACAACTCTTCCTGGTCCTCTGTGTACTGAGTCTAGCTGCTGGCAGTGTCCATCAGGGACCCAAACTGAAGTTCTGGGGGCATGATCTTCTTACTGATAGGTGGATCTTTGTTGTGCCATTATTTTGGTGGCAGCCAGCTTGGCTGAGAATCTTATATTTCTGAGTGCAAGTTTCTGTGGGTGGTTTCCCTTTTGGAGCTATCACACCAGGCTGACTATTGAGTGGGTCTGCTTCTGCTTATACCCTTAGGTGATTTTAAAAGGGGAGTAACTTTCCATTGGTCAACTCTAACTGTACTCTTGATACTAGTAGCGCATGTTTGACATTATGCAACCATGTGCCATTGTCTTTAATGTACATGATCTTTTTCAAGGTACTTATAAGACTGCTATTTAGATTTCCTTCTCTGCTGTTTTCTGAGTGTTTGTCAGGGATCCAGTCTCAGGCGGCCAGCCCGTTGTTTTCAGGGGTAACTTGGGCCGGTGTTTTAGCAGGCAAAGCCCACCACAAGAGAGGAGCTAACTTAAAAAGGTAGGAGACAGACTTTCCCACCCAGGACCATGGGCCGGCGCCCGGGATTATAGTGTCAATCACCCCTATGAGGGTGATGTACACAATCCCAAACAGCTTACCAGCGTGGTCAGTTGAAAGGTCAGGTGAGGAAGCAGGCATAGGTTTTGGGGTCACGGGCGGTTTGATGGACAGGTCGTAAGCAGGGAGATAGTTGAATTTTCCTCTGAAAAACTTGGGTATTGAAAATATTCACAGGCCTTGTCGGTTGTATCTAACTGCGGATTGTATACAGGCCAGGGGATTGAGTTTGAGTATCTTTTCTGGGGTGTATTCCTTGTATTCAGACTTCAGAGGGTAGTTGATAAAGTGGACGGGTCCAAAGGGTACACTAGGAGGACAGAAAACAGCGGGCAGTGGGGCAGGCAGGCCAGGAGATCTTGAACTGAATTGGTAGACAGCAAATACAAAATAAGGCAATAGCTGTATGAGCCAAATTAACATAACCTTTATTCAAAAATGGCAATAAGTTTAGAGCACAGGGTCCTTGGGTCTATATAGTACCCCCCTCCAAACTTAACATTTTCCATGGAGGGTTCATCAGGGCATTGGGAAGGCCAGGGCCGGGGGAACTGGGTGCTTGGGTCCAAAGGCAGCAAAATGGCACCTGGCCCAGGAGTTATTTCATTGGTCAGAAATCTCAATTTGGCTGCCTGATCATCTAGCTTTAGTGTTGAGGTCATGGGACTGGGTTGCAGGCCGTGCCTCTTTCCCGGGTTGGCTCTTGATTGGTTGCTGGTGTAGACTTTAAGTTTATGAAGCTAATAGTTGCCAAATCAGTGCCTTCATTAGGCGCTGTGATTAATCCTCCATTTGGCGCAATGATTTCTTTGGATTGTCTCTTTTTACTGCATGGTTTAATACGCTCAGTGTCAGCTTGTGGGAGCTTGATCCCAGAAAAACGTGGGCAGGCGGTCCCGCAGTCCACAGGCCCAGCGGTCCAGAGGAATCCAGGTTTGGGGTTTGATTCATGCTCCTGGGCCCAGGTTTCTAGAGAGGAAGAATTGTCAATCCTGACACCATCCCCTTCTCGCCCCAAGGACCCTCCCTTCTGGTTCTTCTTGTTCAGGTAGAGTTGGATGGCTTCTTGGGCATTAGTCAGGTTACTCAGCGGCTCCCAAGTACTTTCTTCTAGTGGGTATCCTTTCCACTTGATGTAATACTAGGGTTTTTGATAGTGAGTTTGGTTGCCGTGTATGTATTCAACTTCATATTCCTCAGCGCAGCCTGTTTGGATGGGTGGGGGGGGGGGCTGTCTTGATCCGTTGGTGGGGGAGAAAATTCCCATCTTTTTTGAACAACAGGGAACGGTGGAACACATCATGAATCTTTCAGGAGGGGGGTAGGTCTAGCTTGAAGGCAACCTCACCAACTAGTTTGGTGATTTTGTGGGGACCACTTCTTCTGTGAGCTAGTTTTCTGCAGGGCACGTGCAGGGGTACTTTCCAGGAGTCTAGGTATACTTTGTCTCCAATTTGTAAGGGTTGGCCTGGGATTTTTTTGCGGTCAGCAAAGGCTTTGTATGTCTGCACTGCACAGTTCAGGTTGGTCAAGCATGTTCTTTTGTGTGTTGTGAATCTGTTCAATCCAGGAGCGCTGTGGGGTTCCTGGCCACCAGTCCCCAAAGTGTGTCCTGGGTCATAGCCAGGGACTGGCTTGGAGGAGTCTTCATTCTCCAACAGTGGTGAGTGGTTGGTTAGGAGCTTATACTTGGCCTGCATAAGAGAAAACTCTTCCAGTACCTTCCCAATCACCAGGCAAGCGTCTCCACCATACACTTGTACTTCAGCAGGCGCCAGCCCTTCCGTAGGCAGATACCAATCCTGTAATAGTCTAGCAAACTCTCCCCCAATAAACTCCCTTCCTCTATCTGTCATTTCAAGATGCCTAGTCACCTTTTCCCACTCCTCCTGGGCATACTTACTAGAGGCAAACTTTCTGCAACATAGGCAATAGGATTCTTTGTCCCCTGGGCTAGGGTAGAAAATGTGGGGTAATTGACTCATAGAGCTTATATCCTTTTATCACAGGAAATTTAGGTAGGGGTCATAATAAGCTTTTTATTCACAGTTAGAAGGAAGATCCCCTTAGAAACCTTCTGATATATGGACTTGGTATAGGGAACAATGAGGGTTTGTGCCAGCACTTGGAGTCCTTCCATAATTTCTTGGACTCCTTGTACTTGGTCTTTGGCTTCTGCTCCTTTATCTTGGGCTCCTGCACTTCAGTCTTGGGCTTCTGTTCTCTGGCCTTGGGCTCCTGCGGTCTGTTCTGGCTCTGGCTTCCTATTCTTGGTCTCTGGCTCTTTCTATAGCTTTTGTGGCCTTTGTAATCCACCTTATCCAGTCCCTGAAGAGTCTCAGATAGCTCTCCCTTTTATAGCCCCTTATTTCAGACCAAAACCTCTCTTAGAACTCTGGTCTTTCAAAGCCTAAACTATCCAGTTTTTCTCCTTCTAAAATTTATTAAACTTTAAAACTTACTTCAGCCAATGAAAGACCTGACTTTCTGCTTCTGCTCCTCATTTTTCAGGCTTTAACTCTTGAGTTAAAGCCCTTAAAACATTGATCAAATAGACTCTGGCTTGCAGCCAATCACATGCCTCAATTCAACAGTTTTGCCAAAAAGATTTCCCCAGATGACTCTCTCTTGACCCTGGTTCAAACCTGAGGCTGTCTCACTCTGGGTAAACAACTGCTCTGTGTTTCAAACGGTTTTGCTGTGATTCCCGTCACTTTTCCCTGGCAAATCTTGAGCGCTTCCACATATGTTTTACTTAGACAAATTTTGACCCCTCAATTTTACAACGTTTCTCCATGTTTCTCTGTGTTTTTCTCAACGTTTTGCGGCTTTGAACCTGCTTACTGCTTGCCCTCTTGCCTCTCCTAGTTGTTCTTGGAAAAATTTGCTCTTTTGCCCTCACAGTTTCTCTGTTCCATTTCCGGCCTCTTTCTAGCTTCTTTCTGACTAAATTCTCTTCTTTAAATAAATTCACATTTCTAACAAACTGTATATTATTTCTCCTCCTCTTCCTTTTATTATATGATATTACATCCTTTTTAAATCATAATCAGGCAGTATTTATGTAAGGGCTGCAAATTACAAAAATTTGAGCTCGGGAGTCAAACCCGCGACCTTTGCTGAAAAGCAAAAACGCAGGCAACCGCGCAAACCTGCTGGGAGACTCAAACCTCCCACAAACCACCAGGGCGGGTGTAAACCGTCTCTCAAAAGAGAGAATGGTTTTAATCAGCTTTCATTAACAAAAGCCAATGAAATGACCAGGGCTAGTTCAAAAACTGGCCCAGGGGGGCTAGCGGCCCCCAACAGTAGCAGAGCCACCAGCTCCTATGCCATAAATGAGCTGGGTGGCTCCCAATCAGCAATGAATTATTTTTACTGGTTTGTTCAGCAGATCCAGTATCAACTGGGTCTGTTGAATAATTTGGCAAGTAAATCAGTCCCATTTCCAACCAGTTCCCCTGAAAATAAGGCTCCTGTCCCCATCCAACCTTCCAGTTTGAAATTTGATACCACTTCACCCACTGATGTCATGAAGCATCATCTGAAGGAAGATGTTTCATTTTACCCTGCCAATCAAATAAATCCTGCCAGAGAAGATTCCCAAGCCATTAAAAACCTCACAATTCCTGAAGCTTCAAACTGTTTCATTGGGTCAGGAATAGAAGAAAAGCCAATCAGTCAGGAGTATCCATCAGCAAATGATAATCCCTCTTCCCAGAAGCAAGTCCAAACTGCCAAGCATTCCCAGCCTCTAATGATTAAGCCAGATATAATTAGTCACCAATTAGCTCCCAAAAATCCAACCAATCTCAAGATGAAACCAGATGAGCCAAACCTAGACCCCAGAACTCCCCCCAGCCATGAGTCAATCAACCAATCCAATGGCCAAAGCTCAGAGAACTTCCCTCCACCAACCCAGTCTAAGATTCTTGGGACCATAACCCTGTTAACAAGAATTCCACCTGCATCCCCAAAGTACCTGTGACCAAAGGTTGGACTACTAGAGCACTCCAAGGAGCTGCCAGTAGTTGCTTCCAAGGAAGACCAGATGCATGGTATAAAACCCACTTTCCTACAATCAAGTCACAGACAACGTTTAATAAAGTATATGGTTCAAAGAGTAGTCTTTGCCTTCCTTCCCCATATTCTTTTATCACCTTGGACAATCCTTTATCAACCAGCTCAGTCACCAGCACTTCCATTAGTAGAAACCGTATAACCTATTACCATGGACTACCAGCCAGGGCCCAGCCCTGGACGGACCAGCAACTACATCCCTCTCACTCCTCTAATCCCTCAATCCTCTGCTGAGGTTATCCCTTATGACCACAGCAGATATGGGATGGTTATTCTGACCATCCTTAGTCTTGCTGAGGTTGTAGTGCCTCACCTTGGTGCCTACTTTCCACTCGCAGCAGGTATGCTGTATTTTTCTGGCTCCTTGCCCTTCCTGTATTGGGCTTTGGTGTCACAATATCCTGAAAGGTGGAATCCTCCCATGTTGCCTTGGTATGATACTACACCCGGCCATGACAATTTAATTATTATTTTAACTGCTTCTTTTTATCTATTTTTCTCTCAAAAGACTTTATACAGTTCTTCCATCCTCTGTATCCAGTCTGGCTAGTTCCTTCAGGTTATCTCCTGGTCCTGCACTCACATTCTCTCAGCTCTTCAGTCCTTCAACACCAACTTCTGCTCCTTTGCCCATCCTGCATTATGATCAGCTAGTCCTGCATCATCATCTTCTGGTCCTTCAGCTTATTCTCAACCAGTTCTGTAAATTCACTGCCACCTCTGGCTTTGGATCAAACCGTTTTCCCCCGCTGCATCAAAAAAGGGCCAAGAATTACAGCCAAGCCACTCAATTCTCTAGGAGATTTAGCTCATACTGTTGATGAGGGATTTTTTCTGGCCTACCCTGCAGACTCCCTGGCTTTGGTTGTCCCGTCCTGGGAAGAAACACTGGTCAATTTGGACTATTTGTTAGCATGGTGTTGTCCTCTCTTAAAAACAATCAGGCACATCCAATCAAACAATGCCACATCTATGACCAGAAAGACAAATGAACCTGTGCTGGTTGAGGCCCCTTCCAGCCAATCAGGTGGACCCGCGGAAATTACCCTGAAACCCTCCAGCACCCCTGGCTCTGGCCAGCAAATTTTATCACCCAGCCAATCACTGCAACTCAAAATAGTCAGGTGACTATCTCCCAGCAACTCATCCCCTTTTAACAATGCCAGGGGACTTTGGGTCCCCTGTGTGACAGAAATCACTGGATAATATGAAGCCATTTCTAAATGATGGGGAATTACCACCTAAATCCACATAGAAATGATTATTAACCACCAACACGGCTTCAGATATTTTTTTGTGAAATTTCCAATTGTAACTCTAGGATTAAGTAGAACCAGTAGTCCTAACCAGAGTAAACCAAGATAAATGACCTGGGAAAGCATCAATGCATCTTCAGCGTAAAATTCTGGGCATTGAGAAGGGACACAATTTTCAGTTTCAAGAATGGGGGGAGGAGCTAAAAAATTGGCTGGCATGAAATTGACATTTGGCAGCGCCAACAACAGAGTTCCAGATGCTGGGCCCCATCTTCCTGAAATGATTTGGTTCAGAATCAGATTGTACAGGATATACCGCAAAAACCTGATCACAGGATGCATTTTAAAATTTAAAATTTAGAACTTGGGATAATTGATTTTTATTGAGTAAATTTATGAGGACTCAACTCTTAGAGTTGAAACAGGGAAAACTATTCAATATACATCAGAAAAGTTGACTAAGCAATACCACCTGAGTCTTGACCTCCTATTTCTTCCACATTGCCAAGTAAGTATCTGGTCCAGGTTGCAAAGAACCCTTGCGTGACTAGTTTCTGATGACCATACTGATTAACAAGCTCATATCAGGTGACCCTCATATTACGTCAATTTATCAACGTCAGTTTGAAAGGGGGAGCTGATTTAAGCTGGTGGAATGGAGCAGCCGCAACCCATTTTTGATCAACTGTTTGGTTTAAATCTGTTAACTTGGTCAATTTTGATACAGGTTTCCCAGCCTTCCGAGCCTTCTTACTTGGATGGACAATACCCGGCATTATGGAATCTACCGTGACATTACCCTCCGCTTTAGCCCTGGGCACAATACCACCATCTGGGAGATGGGATGAGGAGAAATTATTATGGGCAGGTGGGAGTTTCATTGCAGCTAAGGCAAGTTCAGGGTGACCAATAGCAGTGGGATTGCGCTTGTAGAACTCACAGATCAGATCTGAGGAATTTGAACAATCATAGTGGGGAACCCATGAGTTTTCAGAATCAGGATAACCTTTCCAAGACACTAAATATTACAAACGGCGGCGGTTCTTGCGGGAAGCCAGAATACAATTGAACTCATACTCAGGCTCACCTTCCACAAGAATGGGTTGGGAAGAGGGAGTCTCTGTTCCTTTGAAGGGAGTAAGAAGACATTCATGGAAGGTATAACAAATCTTGAAAGCAGGAGGTAAATCTAGCTGATAGGCGGAGGGACCAATCTGATGTTCTACCTTGAAGAGACCAACTTGCTTGGGACCTAGTTTATGACAAGGAACCTTGAGTTTCATATTGCAAGCATCAACCATGACTAGATCACCTGGCCTGTAAGTTGGACCCTCCTGGCGCTTACAATCTGTGTATTCCTTGTAAGTTGTCATGGCGGCAGCAAGAGTGACTTGGAGCTCCTGATGGACCTGCTTCAATGCAGCGGCTTGATCAGTTGCAGCTTCCACGTTGCTAACCAAACAAGGTCCCATGTTGGAAGAAGGATTGTAACCCACATTGGCATAAAATGGCAATACTTGAGTTGACGTTTGTGGGGCGTTATTACATGTGAACTCTGCCATGGGTAGATTATCACACCAGTCATCTTGTTGTGCATTAGTGTAGCAACGTAGGTAGACCTCCAAACTTTGGTTTACCCTCTCTGTTTGTCCATCAGATTGGGGGTGAAAGGCTGTGGAACAGCATAATTTGATTCCAAGAATTCCAGTAAAGGCTTCCCAGAACTGAGCAATAAATTGAGGCCCGCAGTCACTCACAATCTCCATTGGGATGCCATGTAAGGAAAAGATTCTATTCACAAACAACCTAGCTGTTTCCACCAGAGTGGTTGTGGTTGAGCAAGATACAAAGTGTGCCATCTTTGTGAAACAATCAACTATCACCATGATTGTGTTAAACCCATTGGAATTGGGAAGCTCACTGATGAAATCCACCAACACAGACGTCCAGGGTCCCGCAGCAGGCTGTAGTGGAACCAGTAACCCAGTTGTCTTGTTCCAACTGGCCTTGGATCTAACACATACCAGGCAATCTCAAACAAAGGCTGCTACCTGCACAGTTAAACCTTTCCAGGAAAACTGGCAGCGGATTAGTTCCGCTGTTTTGTTTTTCCCTGGGTGACCAGCCGTTGGACAGGTATGATTAGCCTCCATGATTTCATCCCAAATAGTGCCCCCAGGAACCCACAAGCAACCTTGATGATATAGGACTGAACCAATCTTATGATAATCCTGAGGCTGACCCACTGGGTTTGCACATACTAGCTCTAATAGCCTATCATAGCCTTTGGACAAAGGTTTCAGAAACTTGACCTTGGAATACAAGTCCAGGTCTGCACCCTCAGCTAAGGACATGGTAGCCAACGTAGCCGGCAGAGGCAATACAAAAGGCACCACAGCCTTGTCTGGAATCATAATATGTGTGTTAAACTTGGCATCCATACTAACATCTGGGAGATGGGAAGGGTTCCTGCTTAATGCACCAGCCAAGTGATTGTCAGATCCCTTAATAAACTTGTAGCAGAACTTGTATCTTGACAGGTCACCATGCCATCTGGATTGACAACCCGACAAAACCCTGGGTTGTCAATAATATAGAAGAGCTTTGTGGTCAGTTCTTACTACAAATGGATGACGTGCCAACATGAGATGGTGATACCAATGCTTTAACAATTCCACAACAGCCAACAATTCCTTATCGTAAATCATGTAGTTGCGTTCTCAAGCCTCCATCTTCTGAGAGAAATACCCTACAGGTCTCTCAATCTCATCACTAGTCATCTGCAACAGCACACCAGCCACAGCGTATTTAGATGCATCAGTAGAAACCACAAAAGGAAGCTCAGGATCCACATGTCTTAACACTGGGGAGGACAACAAAAGAGCCTTGACTTCTGAGAAGGCACTTGCGCACTCAGGTGTCCAGACTAAAGTTGTCTTTCCACTAGCCAAATATAAAGGGGCAGCCACCTCAGACAAGTGGGGGGGGTGAATTTCTTCAAGAAGGTACATGTACCCAAAAAACTACAAAGTTGGGATACTGTCACAGGCGTAGCATACTCTCAAACCGCAGCTTCCTTGTCAGGGGCAATGGTGTGGCCATCCTCAAAGATAATATTACCCATAAAGGTAACCTTACGTTTAAAGAATTCACACTTACTCCTTTTGATGATCAAGTTTGCTTGGAGAATGGGCTCTACAACTGCCAACAAGTGAGCCTTATGAGACTCCTCATCCGGAGAAAACACCAAGATATCATCCATATACACAGTGGCACAAACATCTAGGAGATCCCCCAAGACAGAATCAATTAGTTGCTGAAAGCAAGCTGGGGCATTCTTCAATCCAAAAGGCATTACACAGAACTGAAAGATCCCTTCAAGGTTCTGAATGCTGTTAACCAGTCCATTCCTTCTGCAATCCTGATTTGATTGAAAGCATTCAACAGATCCAGTTTTGAGAATACCTTGGCCTTCTCAATACACCTAGAGATCTGTGCTTCAAGGGGTAAAGGATAAGGATCCAGAATTGTAATGTTATTTAAATTCCTGTAGTCAACACAAGGACAAAGGGACCCATCAGACTTCTGAACAAACAATAATGGGGAGCAGATCAACAAAGCCTTATTAAAAATGTAGCCTTTTGCCAACATGTCACAAGTCCACTCTTCCAAACATGTTTCTTCCTTCAAGGTTAAAGGGTAAATAGGAGATGCAATTCTAATCAGATCAACAGTAACCTTAAAGTCAAAGTCAAACTGAGTGTACTTGGGAAGGACCTTGTCTCTGGTGGCAACAAATGCCGCGGACCAGGGTTGTAAGCATGCTGGTAAATCTGAACTTACGGGGACAGGGACAGAAAACAATTGTATGGTCTGTGATGATTGCTCTGATTTAGACATATCCAACAGCGGAATACAAATAGTTATACCCAAAGAATGTTCCACCTGCAGCTCATTTTTCTCCAGTAAGGTCAATACATTATAATCTCTCCACCAACTCACTCCCAAAATGATAGGATACATCAGGGTAGAGCAAACGGAAAAGCTTGCAGTGAAAGAGTGACCTGAAACTACAAAAGTAACTGGCTTCTTCAGCTGGAAAGAGGGAAAAGTCTGACAGTTCCCACCCCTAACAAGCATTCCCAGGTGGCACTTGAGTTGTAGCAAGTCGGCAGTCTCCACACTCATGAAATTTTTGGAAGCACCTGTATCCAACAAAATAGCTGGTTGATAGATAGTCTGATCATTATCAATGCTACCATAGAACAAGAAGTAACCAGAAGTAGATTTATTTGCAGCAAAGGTAGCAATCTTGGCAGGGTCTTGTTTTTCATTGGCGGTACAGACGGCAGCTAAGGAGGCAGGATGCTCCTGGAAGTAACGCTTAATAATTTCTTGGACAGCAGCTGGAAGAACAGGGTTATCACAATTGATAGGAACAAGGGGCAACTCTTTGGACGTAATCACAGAAGATTTTGCAGGTACAATGTGCTAAAGCATTGCCAAGGAACTATCAGGACCAAACACTATGGGAGCCTCCTTCACATCACTGGGTTTTTTCACCACCGCAAATTGTAGCTGAGACGGGCTAGAAGGAGAACAATCTTGGCTTTGGTTGGAAGGAACTATTGCGGGACTAAAACCAGAAAACCAGGAGCACACAGCGGGTTTATCCTCAATTACCAACGTACCTTGTTTGGAAGTAGACAGATTTGAGACCAGAGAAAGAATTTGGCTTACCAGGGCCTCAGTTGTGGTTAACAGGGAATCCCAAACTGCCAAATCCTGGGCAGTCTGGTCAACTTTTAACCACAACGCTGAGAGTTTATTCACCTCAGGAACATCAATTGTACAGCAGTAGGTAAGAAACTGAGGAAGGAATACCAAAAGCGGAGTTGCACCCTGATGGAAGGCGTACAGCTTACAATATACTTTGAGCTCCTCAATAGATACACACAATTTTTTTAACAAAGGGTATATAGATGCACTCTCAGTTAAAACATGTGGATTGCGCTCCACTGCAGACAACAACCATTCACGGGCATCTTCAGAAACATTTGTCATCACATGGTAAACTTGAGATTTGTGACTAAGGCTAGAGCTGAAATAAAATGATAATACTGATGAAACTTCATGCAAAATTTCATCAGTGGGTGGAGAAGGAAAATAATCTGGTCGCCAAATTAACATGACACAACAGAAATAGGAAACAGAAGATCCAGTCTCTACAACTGCAACTGGAGATGGAAACCACAAATTAAAGAAAATCCCAAACTGAAAACTCAGAAATGAACTGATGCAAATAAACATAGTAAACACAGATATCTCAACGGAGCAGGAGAAAAGAAACACAAATTCATGACAAACTGCTTCCAAAAACTCAGATGTAGAAGAGTTGAGTAATGTGACAGAAATCACTGGATAATATGAAGCTGTTTCTAAATGATGGGGAATTACCACCCAAATCCACATAGAAATGATTATTAACCACCAACACGGCTTCAGATATTTTTTTGTGAAATTTCCAATTGTAACTCCAGGATTAAGTAGAACCAGTAGTCCTAACCAGAGTAAACCAAGATAAATGGCCTGGGAAAGCATCAATGCATCTTCAACGTAAAATTCTGGGCATTGAGAAGGGACACAATTTTCAGTTTCAAGAATGGGGGGAGGAGCTAAAAAATTGGCTGGCATGAAATTGACATTTGGCAGCGCCAACAACAGAGTTCCAGATGCTGGGCCCCATCTTCCTGAAATGATTTGGTTCATAATCAGATTGTACAGGATATACCGCAAAAACCTGATCACAGGATGCATTTTAAAATTTAAAATTTAGAACTTGGGATAATTGATTTTTATTGAGTAAATTTAGGAGGACTCAACTCTTAGAGTTGAAACAGGGAAACTATTCAATATACATCAGAAAAGTTGACTAAGCAATACCACCTGAGTCTTGACCTCCTATTTCTTCCACATTGCCAAGTAAGTATCTGGTCCAGGTTGCAAAGAACCCTTGCGTGACTAGTTTCTGACAACCATACTGATTAACAAGCTCATATCAGGTGACCCTCATATTACGTCAATTTATCAACGTCAGTTTGAAAGGGGGAGCTGGTTTAAGCTGGCGGACTGGAGCAGCCGTGACCCATTTTTGATCAATTGTTTGGTTTAAATCTGTTAACTTGGTCAATTTTGATACAGGTTTCATGGCCTTCCAAGCCTTCTTACTTGGATGGACAATACCTGGCATTATGGAATCTACCGTGACACCCTGCTTGTCAATTGTCCATTTTACTAAAGCTCTGTTTTTGTTGCACTTGTTTTTTTAAATATTTGGTTGGACTGAAACCTAGTTTTGAGTCCCTATTATCTCTAAGATTAAAGTGTTAGTCATCTCCTTAAAACTTACCTTATACTCCCCTGGTTTGAACCTGGCATCTCTTTTGAGGCCTTCTAGAGAAGCTCTAGCGTATAGTTTTCTTTATCTATCACTTTTGCTTTTGAAAATCATATTTGAACTTAAAATTTTAATTAGAATTCAATATAAAACTTAATTTATAATTTGAATTTTCCCTGAATTTTTTGTTTTAAAACCCGCTTCTGTTTCCCAATCAGCACCAAGACTCCCAGGTTTACGTCCAAGATCTCCTGGGCCTCGTTCAGCTGCTCCAGTCTAGTTCTTACTTGTGGCTACCTCTGCTGGCATATAAATTATTGCTCATAGTTAAAAAAGTCCTACCTTTCTCTTCCAAATTTTGCAAGGATCACAGCCATGATACTCCCAGCCATCAAATTTGTGGTGTTTTCTCTGGCGCCCTTCTTGCTCCTCCTGTGGTCCACCTTGCCAGACTTGTGGGCAAAGATCTCTTCCTTCTCCCAATTTGTGGGTGAAGATCCTTCTAGTCTCCTGAATTTTCCTAGTGGTTTCCTCCTCTCTGGAAAGGCTGTGGTGAAAAGTTTGACGTGTGATGACCTAGATTTTAATGTTGTTGATTATACCTTGCCCTCCAATGATGGAGGGAGAACATCAGTGCCTTTCCTCCCCAGCCTGGATAAGAGCGCTTCAGTCCCCCCTGAGATTTTTGAGGCTCCCTCTCCTGTTGCCTCTCATGCTCCTTGGGTAGTCACTGGCCTCTTGTTGATGGGATTGAACTCCACTTCCCTCAACTGTCCCCAGTGTCCTCCTTCTGGTCCCCCCTTAGAGCGGCCATCCCAGCTCTTCACTGGGTGGCATACTTGTGGTTCCTTTCACCGGGATGGGAGCCAAACTTAGTTAGTTTAGCCCCCCTCTCTCACAAGCTCCTTAACAGATCCTCACTAGGAACCTCCTTAGTTCCCTATGAACACTGAACCATATTGGTTCCCACAATTTAATATGAATCAACAGTCCATCAACTAACCTTCACTGTGATCAAACAGTCCCTCTTGCTAGTCTTCTCTGTTAATTCTGTGAACCACCTTGGTTCTTTATCTCAGTCCCCATTACCAGAACTTGTAGACCCAGGCATGAGTCTACATTGAAATGGTGTTTGACTGGGCCCTTGCAAGTGGCAATCCACTTAGGCCATTCAACCATAGATCAATGTCTATACATTGTCTTTACTCACCCAGGTGATTAAGTCTGGGCTTTCAGTTGCAGAGTAATCAGCTCTACTTCCCAGAGGCCTGATCACACCAAGTTATGCAGCTTGCTTCCCCAAGAAAACCACCTTGGTGACACCTCTGAGCAAATCTATGCCCTCCAATTCTCACTTTGGGTTCCCCCAAAGCTCCCATAGGGGCATAAACAAGGACCCCCTACCAGTCTGTTAGGTAGTACGCTTTCTCACAGACCTCCTGCAAACGTATTAGGGTACGTAGAGCCCTCAAAGCTCTTCCCTCCCTGGCAGCCCGTGTTACCTGCCAGGGGTCCAAAATCTACTCCCCCCAGACAGACAAAGTTCCCTGCTTGCTATCTCAGTCTTCATCCCTCCCGCAGCCACAATTCTCTGCAAGGTGAAGCACTATAGCCCAAAGCAGCCAATTCCTTCTGCTGGGTGGAGGCAACATCTGCCTCTGGTAGTCCTATGTTACCTACCAGCCAGGCCTTACTTCCCCTAGTAGTTCCATGTTACCTACTAGGCTCACCCTACTTACCCCTAGTAGCCCTATTTTACCTACTAGCTTACAGCATTGCCAGCTAACCACACATTGTCACTCTTCAGCATATTGTCTTTATTTGAAGCCAAATCAATCCTCACCTGCAAAACAACACACATGTGGATCACCACAAGCGCCCAGTGGTGTTTGATTCCTTTTTGCCAATCTGGGGGTCCCAGGTGAGGTCAAAACCATAGTTGGCTCTGAACAGGGACATGCCTGTGAAGGCGTGGTCCTTACTGTTGTAGGAAAACTGGGCCATGGGGAGCAATTTGGACCAATTGTCCTGATCAGCGTTGGCATAGCATCAAAGGTATTGTTCAAGGATCTGGTTCACTCTTTCAGTTTGACCATCCGTATGTGGGTGGTAGGAGGTAGATACACATTGCTTGATTCTTAAGTATTTCATCACCAGCGTCCAGTAGTTTGACATGAATTGTGGTCCTCTGTCTAAGATGATTTCCTCAGGTGTTCTGTGTTGCTTGAGGATACTGTTGTGGAAGTGTTGGGTTGTTTCTGCTGCCGTGCAATTGGTGGTGGTTGGTACAAAGTATGCCATCTTGGTGAAGCTGTCTACCATGACCAGGATTGCATTGTATAAGAGGGATGGCGGCATTTCCACAATGTAGTCCATGGAGAAAGATCTCCAAGATCCATGGGGTATATCCAAAGGTCTTAGAAGTCCCTCAGGTTTGTTTCTGCAAGTCTTGGTCCGCCAACAGGTCTCACACCCCTTCAGGTATGCGCTTACGTCTTGATCCATTTTTGACCAAGCAAAGTTCCTTCTGATGCTCCGGAGGGTCTTGAGCCTACCCGGGTGTCCAGCCATCTCAGAATTGTGGTATTCTCTCAAACATTGGTTCTGATGTCCCCTTCTGGTACAAAAATCCTCTTGTGGAGCATTAGTGTAGTTCCCTTCAAGGAGTAGCCTTTTTGGTAGTGGGCGCTATCCAAAGATTTGGAGAGGTCAGAGGTCAAGGTCTTGGTGAAATTTTCTAGTGTTTGGGCCCTTAGTACTGTCAGTGAACCAACCCTGATTGGCCAGCTTTCTGGTTTAGGAACTGGCGGGTTGCAGACTAGGTGGGCAGAGCTCACCAAAGGATTGGTGCTAACTTAATGAGATAGGACCTTGACTTGCCCACCCACAACCATGGGCCGGCGGCTGGGACAATAGTATCTATTACTCCTGTGAGAGTAATATATACAATTCCAAAAAGCTTGTTGGTATGGTCCAGTGGGAGCTCAGCGGCGGAGGCAGGCATTGGTTTGGGGGTGACAGGTGGTTCCATGTCCATTTGGTAGGTGGGAATGAAGTTGTATTTATCTCTGAACAGGCAGGGTTTGTTAATGTACCAAGGGCCTTCTTGGTTGTATCTGGTTAACTCGGTAGTTCTGGCCAAGGGATCCCAGGCTAGTATGTTGTTGGCAGTGTAGTCCTTGTACTCAGGCTTTAAGGGGTACTCTGTGAAATAGACAGGACCAAAGGGGGCACCTGGAGGGCGGTACGTAGCTGGCAGGCTGGCAGGGGGGGCAGAAAATCTTGGGGTTAACTGGAAGATGGCAAGAATAAAATACAGCAATAGTTGGGAAAACCAATATCTCATAACCTTTATTTAAAAATGACAATGGGGGTTGATCTTGGCCTGGCAGGTATTTATACCACGCTGCCAGGCTTCACTACCTGGTCAGGTTTTCTGGGCTCAGGCAGGTTGGCATCAGGTGTCTCAGATGGCAGTGTGGCACCCAACACTGGCAGTTTACCACTGGCCGCTTTGGGGTGAGAAGACTTCAAATCCTTCTGTTTATTGATTCAGGTATTGGGTGCCTCTTTGGGTTCAATGCCTTCCCTGGGACTTTGGGGGAGTTTGGAATAACTTTCAGGGAAAAATTTGTCTATTTCACTGGGCAAACCGCTGGTGTCAAGTGTTGGCATCTTGCACTGGCAAGGGGTCAAAGAAACTAGAGGGCCCAGAGAAAAATCTTGAAGGGAGGAGTTTATGGGGTGGGGGTGTTGTAACTGTGCTTTTTTAGCAGAGTGCAAGGGAAAAACTATTTGGAAACTAGATAATATTCTTTATTCAGAGATATTTATTATATAGCCATTGTGAATTGTGGATAGTAGGAACATGATTACGTAGATCACATGGTGAGATGGTAAAGGGGGTGGCTTGATCCTTGTAATGAGTCAAGCGCCAAAAAAAGTCACCCACTTGGGAGGATCAGCTTCTGTTCATGTTATTATTTTTGGAAACCTGAGTTGCCATCCTAACTTGACTTTGGGTGAATAGATAATTGGATTGCAGATCACAAACCTGTTTACTTGGAACCTTGCTGGCAGGTTGAACCTGCTGTTTTAACACCCCCTGGCTGAAGGTTGGCCTCCTCTGGGGGCAGGTTGTCAGGGAGGTTGTTGGGAGCCCAGGCGCCATAAAGAACTAGCTGTTGTTTGGTGGAGGGTAGGTTGATCTCATGTTGTTTTTGTCTTGCTTTGCAGGGCCTGAGGCAATCATGATGGAGTATTTTTCTTTTCTCAATTTCTGAGTCCTTGCACAAGGTAAGTGATGTTTTTTGTTTACCTTTAGGATGATGGCAGGGCCCACTTTCTCTGATTATAATTTACTCTTGTTGGTAGTCATGACCCAAACCTTGTCACTGATCTCATGCCTGTCTTGGATGGAAATGAAGGTCTTTTGTAGACGCTTTTCTTCTTTTTCTGGCTAGTTGCTATTGGCCTGTATGACCTGGAATGTAATACCCAGTTACAGTAGGTACTACTTGCAGGATGTATGGCAGCAGGTTGGCAAACTGGAGACCAGTCAAGGCGGTAACAATGGGGTACACAGTCATCAGCCAGCAGAAGATCTTTGCATGTAGATTGTATCTCCCAAAGCTCCTGGCAAGGTAGGTTAAGATATAGTATATGTACGTGTACATTGCAATAGAGAGTGTAGAATGTGGAGACACCAGAGGAGGCCAGGGTCCAGTCTAGGAAGAGTTCAGTTGACCAGGGTTGCAGTGGGAGTCATGACCTAGTCCTTCTGGGGAGGACCCAAAGAATTATGAACCTTGTTGGTAGCCTCCAATCCCAAGGCAAGCTGTGAGCACAGATGTGAAGATGAGATGGTTCATCTTCCTTGGATTGGAGGGTTGGCAGGGGCTGATTGGTAGTTAACTTTTAGTTGTAAGTTGAATTTCTCTTTTATTGAGGGTATTAATCTCAATAATAGCACAAGCTATTACTGAGGTGGGATCCTTTATTTGTAGTCCTCTCCCCTGTGCAAAGATTTTCAATTGTGAGGGAAAAACAGGGGATAGGAGATCCCAGAAGTTTGGAAAGTAGGAATGTCAATTGGGGCTTGGGAAGATGATCAAATTCCTGTTCTCCTGCTATCTGTGGCTGGTTGAGAAATTCTTGAGGTAAACTAATGGTTTCTTGTTGCTCTGGTACTAGGTGAAGTTTGTGAGTCAACTCCTTTTCAGAAGTTATTTTGGTGCCAAGAACAGAGTTTTGGATGAAGTTTAGCTTTGTCCATGTGGCCAGTGAATCAACACCTGATTAGTTGGTGGCTGTCAGGGACCCACTTTGAGGGGAACAAGCCCCCAAGTTGGTGAGCCAAGGCCCCTAAATTAAGCCCTGCAATGGCTGAACCAATGGGCACTGTAACCATGGCAAGGTGGCCCAAGTGACATAAGTATGCAAATTTTCCCATCAGGGAGCTGAAACAACCCAAAAGATAATATCCTATCAGATACAACAACAGATATAATGACATGTGAGGCCATACCAACAAGGGTTTGGCAGGTGGAGGAGTAGAATGGCGGCCATAGTGAAACTTTTGTCCTCAATGACCAGAGGGATACTTGAACCATCCATTGGCCAAGGACTCCTTCTTATAGGCATCATTTGGTGAGGGGTTTTGCCAGTTGATAGTGGGAGTGGGATTCTCAAGACCTTTTACAGTTGTAAAAGGGAGACTAGAAACCACCACAGGAAATAAATCCCCTTCATGGATTCAAATAAGTTTACTAATAAATAGATGTGACAAGATAGGATAAGATATGTTCTTTATTGTTAGAACAATTGGAATGAATAAAAATTGGGCACTTAAATAGCCTTAAATTCAAGGCTGAAATATTTGAGTGGAGTTTGGGAAATGAAGGGGATTTGCATGAGTATATCATTTAAAACATACCTGTTTCAAGTGGGAAATAACTTGTTGCTTAATAATTGTCAAACATATTGGGTGCAGGAAGAGAAGCCACAAAGTTGCCACAAGATTAATGTTAATTAACTGCTGTAGAGCCAGAATATCAAATATCTTAATGTACAGAGCTTGGTCCATATACTTAGAGAGCGGGTCATTAATCAAACAATAGGCATCAAGCAGCCAATCAGAACCAGAGCAGTAAGTGACATTATCACTCTTAATACTAACCTTTTTGCTTTCAAAAGGGTTTTCAAATTTGAAATCCAATTGAATTGATGGATAATAAATAGGTAATTTAAATGAATTTCCTGGTTTTGTTCTAATGTTTTCTTCCTGATTAGAGTCCTGGGTTTGATTCTTGGTCTGGGAAGGGCTGAAAGGCTCAAAAGTGTTAGAAATGTTGTTGTTTTGTGCTTTTTTGTTGATAACTAAGGATCCTTCAGTCAAATTTAAAATGGAGTCAGGAAAAGGATTCCTGACAGTAGCAAACTTATTTTTAAAATCTGAGGTCTTATTACTGCCCTCTTCTGGAGGGGGAATTTTATCTTTTGAAGTTTCCCCTGTTGTCAGAGACTTATTTGATTGGCTGTACCCCAGGGGAATTTTTGATTGATTGCAGGGTGGGCCCTGAGACCCAGGTGAGTGGCAGGCATCTGGCTGGGGCCCAGGGAGCAAGCGGGTGGGCTGGGGACTGGCAGCAGGTGCGCTGGCAGCTGAGCAGGCAAGCAAGCGGGTGGGCAGCAGGGCCTGGGCTGGCAGCTGGGGGACTGGCAGGAGGCAGGCGGGCAGGCAGGTGGCTGGCAGGGGGCTCGCGGGTGCCTGGCTGGGTGGTAGGAGGCTGGCAGGCGGGTGGCTGGAGGAGGGCTTGCAGGTGCCAGGCGGGGAGGTGGGAGGCTGGCAGTGGGCCCAATGTACCTGCTTGGGCGGGCAGGCGGCTGGGAGAGAGCTTGCAGGTTGCTGGCTGGGTGCTGGGGGACGTGGCAGGCGTCTGCGCAGGGACAGCGGGCGCCTTCTTGGATGATAAATTAGTTTGGCGCCCATCAAGATCCAATTTTTCCCAACTTTGTTTTTATTTTCCCCTAATAGGGGGAAAATTCCATATTAAATTTTGCCCAAAAAATTGGGGCCTCAGTTATCTTTCCCCGACTTTTCCTTTCAGTCAGTATTAGGTTTATGTCAGGAGTATTCTTGACATGGGGATACAAGCAGGGTGGAACCTTTTTTGGTATCTTCAGCTTAGGACCTGATAGTGGTTGTATGATATTGGGATGTGTTCCATAAACTAACTCAAAGGAGCTTTTACCAATGAATCTGTTCACATGGGTCCAATATACAAGAAATTCAGTTGGTAGCTGATTTTACCAGTCCTCAGGTCTCCTGGCAGTGATCTTGGCAAAGGCTTGCATGAGGCTGCCATTCAACTGCTCCACACGTCTATTGGCCTGAGGATGGTAAGGTGTTATCACCATGTGTTGGACCCCATTCTTGGTGAAGTATACATTGGTATCTTCAAAGGTCAATTCAATGCCTCCGTTGGTTATCAGGAGTTCTGGCTTTCCAAACTTGCTGATGATTTCTCTTCCTATGAATTGTCATACATCATTGCCTGTATGTGTCTTTACTGCTTGTGCCACCGGCCATTGTGTGGTAAAGTCTATTGTGGTAATGATGTATTTCTTTTTGTTATGCTTCCCTGGAATAGTACCCACAATACCCAGGGCCCACACCTTAAAGGGCCGTTGCATGTGGATAGGTAGTACTGATTTGGGTGGGGTTTGCTTTTTGAAAATTTCTTGCACACTTTGCACTGCTCCAAGACTTCCTGGACATCCCAGTATAAGGTCGGCCACCATGCTTTGTGTTTAAGGAATTTGTAAAGGTTGCAGCTTTTTTTGTGTCCCAGGTCTCTGTGGTAATGTAGGATTGTGTCAACTCTCTGATGTGTGGGAATATAGGGGATGGTTGCTCCGTCAGACATTTTTTGATATAGGGTCTCATATACATCTGCAAATAAAAGCTTGTTCTTAATGACTGTTTCTTTTGTTATGTCTGTAGTACCAGCAAAGAAGCATCCATCCTTTGTTTGGAGCACCAGGAGAGGCCAGTCTGGGTCAAGCCCACTTTTGCCTCTTGTGGCGCTGACGTATAGACGTGAAAGCGTGTTTTCCATGGCAAGCTTTGGGTCAGGCTTATATTGTATGAGCATGTTGAACCTCCCCAACATCTCCATCCAGTGGGCTTAGCAACGGGATAGGTTTGCTTGGGCTTTGAAGTAGATAATTGACTTGTGGTCTGTCAAGGCTGTGAACTCCTCTTGCCGTTCTAAGTAACTATTCCATTTGACCAGGCATTGCACAATTGCTAGCAACTCTTTGTCATGTATAGAGTATTGGAACTTTCCATCTTTCAGTTTGCGTGATTTGTAGGCTACTGGCAGAAAGTCACCATCATTGTTTTTTATTCATAGTACTCCCCCAATGGATGCTTCCAAAGCGTCTGTCTCCATTTGATGTTCTCCATCATGTTTGGGGTATTTCAGGATGGGTGCAGTTGAGAGTTTTTCTTTAAGACGTCTGAAGCAAAGGTCATGTTGGGGGGTCCATATGAACTTGGATTTGGCGCCAGTTATTGCAGACAGAGGTGCAGTCAGGACCCCACCGTTGGGTATGAACTGTTGTACATGGGCAACCATTCCCAAGAATGTGCAGAGTTCTGATTTGTCCTTGGGAGGTGGCATTTTTTAAATGGCCTGGATTTTCTGGTTTTCCAGTTTAATGCTTTCTTTTAAACTATGTGTCCCAAGAAGGGCAGCTGTTTGCGGAAGAACTGTCATTTGGAAGGCTTAGCTAGCAGCTTATGTTGCATCAGTGTGGCAAAGACTGCCTCCAAGTCCTTGTGATGTTGTTCTACCAAGGAGCTGTAAACAATGATGTCATCCAGGTATACCAAGTCATGCTTGCCAATGTGAGGATCAAATACCTTGTTTGTGAAGGTCACAAAGGTTGATGGGGTGTTTTTCATTCCAAAGTTGTGTACCACACACTTGTATGACCCGTTTTTAGTGCAAAACACTACTTTGGGGATATCTTCCTCCTTGATACAGATCTGGTTATAGCCTGAAGTTAGGTCAATCTTGGAGAAGACTGTGGCAGCACCCAAGGCATTAAAAAGGTTGTCAATGAGTGGTAGTGGATAACAATTCTTGATAGTGACTTTGTTTAGAGCCTGGTAATCTGTGACTAGGAGTAGGGTACCATTTTTCTTTGCCATAAAGAATACGGCAGCACCAAAAGGAGACTGGGGGGCAGATAAGTTTTTTCTCTAACGCTTCCTTGAGATAAGCACGCAGGGTGTTGTCCTCATTTGGGGTAAGGCAGTAGATGGGTTGCACCTTGGGTACAGCTCCTTTGAGTTGGATGGAGTGTTGGATATGTTTCTCTAGTGATAACCTGGGTAGAGCTCTTGAAGATTTCTGGATGACAAGCCATGATTTTTCAATCCTGAGGCGTAGTGGTGTCCTGGTGATCTTTGAAATGTATGATCTTGTACTGAAAGGAGTCCCAGTCAATTGCCTTGAGATTCTCTTTTTTGTCCAGGGTCTCTGTGATGCGTACAAAGACATGGTTGCTCAGGAGCTGGTCCACTGAGTCAGGGTAGATCTGGTGATTGACACCCTTGCGTTTGATGGTCAGTGCCAAGGTTGCCCAGTCTACATAGGGGTTGTTCTTCTGTAGCCAGTCCAGTCCCAGTACAATGTCAAATTTGGGAAAGTCAATGATGGGACCCTGGATGGTGAAATGTAGGTTCTCTAACATGACTGAGAAGGGGGCCATTTCCTGTGTCACAGCAATGTGGTGTTCATCAGCTAAAACCACATTTTTAATCTGCAAAGGATTAGCGGCTAGCTTGGACTTATCTACAAAGCTACTGTTAACTAGGGTTCAATCTGCACCCAAGTCCAGGAGTGCTGAGCCTGTGTAACTACAAAAGCAGAAAGGGTAAGACATCAGTCTATTTGGATGTCTGGCAATGGTGTAAAGTATCAGGCCTTCTGAGGGTAATTGGATCATTGGGCATTGGTCTATGTCCTTGGGTTATTACTCATTGTTAGGCGAGTCAGGAATTGTACAGGGAGAGCTTGGCTTGCTTAGTGATCTCCCTGGGTTTTTCCCTCATCTTAGTTATCTTGTGTGGCAGTGAGACAGAAATGGATTCAGTTTGACTGGATGTTGTTCCCATTCCCATGTCCATTTGAACCTGCAGGTTTGTGATTTGTGTTGCTGTTGTTGTTCTCAGGGGATGGTCAGTTAGAACGCCTGGCTGAGTGAGAATATTTGGATTGCTCTCTTTTTGCAGTTTGTGCCTTGTAGAGA
The DNA here is from genome assembly GCA_014839935.2 of Entomophthora muscae. Classification (NCBI taxonomy): domain Eukaryota; kingdom Fungi; phylum Entomophthoromycota; class Entomophthoromycetes; order Entomophthorales; family Entomophthoraceae; genus Entomophthora; species Entomophthora muscae. Next base: position 202,783 of record QTSX02002941.1, on the reverse strand, counting down.
GTGTTGGGTGTTTGCTCTTTTTTCTCTGCCTTGCAATATAGGCTTTGCAAGTTGGTTACTTGGTCCAGGTTCTTGTGTTTCATTACTTGTGATTTTAGTGTGTTGTAGTACATGAGATGAGTGGCTGGAGTGTCAAAAGCCATATCTGAGGGGGCACATAGTTGGATTTTCTCATAAGCGCAGGCAAGCTCTTTCACTGTGCCAGTTTGGGAAAGTTCTTCACTTGGAGGATGATCATAAGTGCAGTGTCTTTCAGCACAAATCTTGCCAAGAAATCTTCTTGAAGGTGTCCCAATTCTTCTCAGTGTGTTCTTTGTGCCACTTGTTGCACCAGGTACCAGCAATGTGGGTCAATTGGATGGAGATTTCTGCAATCCAAAATTGTTGTGGGCATTTCATTTGGGCCAGCTTGCTTTGTGCAGACTGGATCCATGCCGTGGTGTTATTGTCATTGGCTCCAGCAAAAGATTCCAAGACGGCTCTTTGAAGCCTTTGGGCTACTTAGGCAGGCATGGTACTTTTATCAGTTGCTCAAGGAATGGCGGCAGGCGTTTGGAAGAAACCTTGTGCAGACAGGGCGTTGAAGGCAGAAAGTGGGATCACCATGTTTTGGTACAGGACAAATCCATTGGGTATTTTGGTACCAGGTGTGTATGGAGTCCAGTCTAGCAGAAGGCCAGACATGATTCTATCAAGGATTTTTTGGCTGCAGCAAGAACAGGCAACAGGCGTAATTTTGGGGAATAAAGTAGGATGAGAAACCTACTTCTACTACCAATGTTGTAACTGTGCTGTTTTAGCAGAGTTACAAGGGGGAAAATATTTGAAAACTAGATAATATTCTTTATTGAGAGATATGTATTATATAGCCATTGTGAATCATGGATAGTAGGAACATGATAGTGTTGATCACAATGTGGGATGTCAAGAGGGTTGGCTTGATCCTTGATATGAGTCAAGCGCCAAAATAAGTCACCCATTGGGGAGGATCAGCTTCTGTTCATGTTATTGTGTTTGAAACCAAAGTTGCCTTCCTAACTTGGCTTTGGGTGAATGGATAATTGAATTACAGGTCACAAACCTGCTTACTCAAAACTTGCTGGCAGGTTGAGCCTGCTGTTTTGACACCAGTGGGGCTCTATCACATGGGTGGAGAGTACCATGGACATTGTGCGTTCAAACACCTTGGCTGAGGCTCTGTGTACATCATACAAGCCTAGGCCGCTCTTGAGCTTGTTGCCAATCATCTTTGTGGTGGCAATTGGCTGAATACCTGGTCTCCACAGGGTGTGCTAGACTATCTTATTGAGACTCCAAAAGAATTGTTGGGATAGAGGAAAGAACTGTGCAGTGTATCAGACTTTTGAGTACCCAAGTATGTTCACTAGTTGTACTCTGCTGATCTGAGTCACCAGTTTGCACTGCCAAGAGGTCATGGCTTGAGAGACTGTACTAAGAATGTCTGGTTCCATCACATGTGTGTCAAAACCTCCCACCTTAACCCATGTGCCCAGATGGTGCACTAGGCTCCTGGTTGGCTTTATAGAAAGAGGGGGTCTAAAGCCAGGATTGTCCAACATGATGGCTTGGGACTTAGTGGTATTCACTCTTACCTGGGATAGTTTGGAGTAATCCTTGAGCGCCTTTGTGAGAACAGACATATCATTCTTGGAGGCCAGGCCTACAACACAATCATTGGCAAAATTTCTTGATTGTGAATGGGTCCTGCCCATATGTGCGCAAGCCTGACAATTTACTGCTGAGGTGGCAGATCCATGGATCAATAACTAGTTTATAGAGAAGAGAGCTGAGGGGCTCCCTGGCAAAGGCTACAGGACAAAAGGATTTCCTCTGTCTCTCCATGAGCTGTTGCCACTTGGATAGATGACTCTTTCAGAAGGGATTTCAACCACGCCCAAAATGTTTCAGAGACTGAGTGGGCTAAGAGGCATGCATCAAGGTAGGTTCATGATACCCTGTTATATGACTTCTCTTGGTCAAGAAGATAGTGATATCATTCTGAGTCTTGTCCTGAAGTATATTTGTCACAATATTAGCATTGTTGGCAATACTGCAGCCTGGAGTAAAACTGTGTTGGTTTGGATGTGTGACAAGAGGGATTTTTCTATACATTCTTGCCACCAAGATTTTACTCAACAGTTTCTGGTCAGTGTTCAGGAGTTTGATAGGTTGCCAATTCTTCAGCTCTGCTCTTGATTCCTTTTTGTGGAGAAGGATTGTCAGATCATTACCACCACCAGGTATGGTTTACCTATTTTTGAGGGCTGAATTAAAAACTTCCAGAAGAATTGTACTGAATAGAGCAAAATGATGTCTGTAGAACTCATATGGTAGTCCATTGGACCCAGGGGCCTTCAGTTTTGGTGCCATATTAATGGCTTCTTCAAGCTCTTCCATTTGAATTGGCCATTCAATATTTTTCATTTTGGGGGTTGATGGAACCAACTCTAGCCACTTTCCAAGGGCTGTAGGGTTTGGTTCCCCTTCTGAGGTGCATAAGTTGCTGTTGAAAGTATGGTTTGTAGCAAGCACCCCCTCCTTTGAGGTGTGTGTTACACTGCCATCAGTCACCTCAGATATTGTCCTCTGTGCGCACCTAGTCTTTTACATGGAGGTAAAGGCTTTGGTGGGCTGCTCACTCTTGATAGCTAATGAGGTTGCAGCCTGAAGACAGACTAATTTTAAGAAATTCTGCTCAATTCTGGCAAGCTTTTCATGGGCTTCTTTCCAGGTGGCTGTCTAGCCTGCATTTTTTTGTTTTGGCATGTTTGCCTCCAGGTGTCTAATGATATTAGTGATGCAATGTTTATAAGCCTTCTTAGCAGTCATAAGGCAGGATGATTCTTTTAAACCAGTGCCTTAGCATTGGCTTTGATAGCAGCCTATTGGTCTACCCACCTGTGTTTTTTTGTTGACCTCATGGTCCAAGCAATTGATCTGACAATCCATTTCTGGTTTGAGTCATTGGGGAGCATACAGATTGTTGTGTGGCGCACACATCATGGTCACCTAAATTAATAGTGACACAGAGGAGTCTGTGATCAAACACAAGGACTTTCACTGGGAAATGTGGGGAAAACATGGCCGCCATGCCCAGGGAAATGAATATATAGTCAATGTGTGAGGCAGAGAACTCTATTGTTTCCACTGGGTTAATTTGTGTCATTATTTCCAGGTAGCCTGCCTCAAAATTTGCTGTTTCAATAAGTCATAAGCCTTGCTGCCAATCCCCAAAAAGACTGGAGTGGTCTGGAAGGGGCATGGGTGGAGCCTTGTCTGCCAGTAGTAGCCAAGAGTTAAAACCCCTAAAAAGATAGTATTTAAAGGGAACTTAATCTTCTTGAGTTGATAAAAGAAGATTACTTTGTCCTTATGAGCCAACAGGCTGTAAATAACTGCAAAGGTGAAGTTTTCACCTCCACTGTCAATATTTGCCATTAGAAGTCTGCCGTCAAGATGTGTTTGTTTGTTGCTTTGATTGTAGATCCCCGTCTAATCCATATGCAACATTTCATGGACCAAAGGGTGGTGTGGGATAGCATGAGCCTCTGAAAACTGGGCCCAGCCTCAGAGATGCAGTTGAATTCAGTCAAGCCAACCAGATCCGCTTTGAGGGAGAGCAGGATATTTCTTTTATTAGCCTAGAACTGTGGGCTTGAAAATCCTGCAATGTTAAGGGTCCCTATTCCAAAGTGGCCCCACTAGAAGTAGGACCACTATTGTCATTAGCCACTGAGTCTTTGGGTTTATTATTTGCCTAAGAATTGTTGGGCTCATCAACTGTGTATGGGGATGGCTTAGTCACTGCAGTAAGTTTGGTCTAGACCTTGTTTCTTGGTCTGCCACCCTCCTATGAAGAAGGTGCCTGATCCTGGTTGGGTGAGTCCTGGTTTTGTACATGTAGCATATTCTCTTGGGCCGTCACAATAGAAGAGCTAGCCAATAAAACTTGAGACAGGTTTTCCAGTGGTTCCATCTGGGCCAGATTTTTCATTAGCTCATCAATTACTTAGTGTCACAAGTGACAAACTCCTATTGGCCATGCTTACTGGAAAACCTCAACTACAGAATTTAAACCCTGACACCCTGCGGGCCGCCTGGCCATCCGCAGATTTTTGGGCTTGAACCAGAGCAGGATTTGACTTTGGGAAACCCTCTAAAGCTTGAGGAGTCAAAATCATCTACATTGACACTCCCCATTTTGAAGGTTCCTGTTTTTCTCAACCAATCAGCAGGCTGGCCTAGCCATAAAACCCAAAATAACTCGGGCCACCATGGAAAAGGAAATAAAGAAACTTCCCATAAAACGCAAGCCACCCAGAGATGACCAACCCCATGACTCAGAAAAGAAATTTGAGTATTCTCTTTTCAAACCAGCCAATGAATTAACTCCCACAATGGATGCCACCAAGGACTGGAAAAACCTGGTAAACAGTAACACCTGGGCCAAAGAAATTTGTAAAAGTTTACCCATGACAGATGGGTATACTTATACCCTGGACCACAAGGAAGTTGCCCATTGCCATTCTTACAATAAAGTGACATGAAACTTTGGTTCAACCAGGTTATTTCATGCTTGTTATTAGTTCTACTTCATTTACAAACTTCTTCTTGCGGTTTCGTAACTCACATCCATCTACCCCAAGAAACTGCAGACCAGTTGCTTGACCTTTATTGTCCACCAGGAAGCCCTTTGGCCCAGTAAATTTCACCAAGTACCCACCCACCCCTGCATATTTGGAGTTTACCCTAGAGGAAATCCTAATCTACGTCCCCAAGGCTAGAACTAGAGAGATGGAGATCCTTTATAGAGAAGGTACCAATATTACCTGGCCCGCTCTGCTACTCTGCAACAATTATAACTACCTGCCCACATATTTTGTTTCAATGACACCACCCCACACTCTGCAGCCCAACTGCCCGCAAAAAACTGTTGCTGCCAATGAATCCAAAACCCAGATATTTGGAGTGATGTATATCACTCTTACCGGCTTGACTGATTCTATGGTGCCTGCAAGCAGACCTTGGGTAATCCTGGGCAAATTTTTATGTTATATTGTAAAGTTAGCGCCCATCCTGTGGTGGGCCCTCCCTTCAGGGCCTGCAGGCCGTCTGCCTGCAAGTTCTCAGGAATCCCTCACTAGCTGAATCCCTGACATTATGGCAATCTACCTTAAACACAGTAACCTGGGCCCCAAGATGTTGATAACTCTTGGGGCATCTTGTATACTACTTTTATTGATTTTGGCTTACTATGCATACAAGCTAGCTACCAACCTAATTTCATCATCAATCCAACGCCAAACCAGTACAGAACCAAAAGATGCCTTGCTTGGCGTCAAGAAGACCAAGACCCCAAACTTGCAGGTTTAGAACGTTATAGTAAATCAGATCACAACCAAGGTGGACATGCCGCAGATGGGGAAGCTCACCCTAGAAGAAGCCAGAAGAGCCATGCCAGTCCTATGTCTCCATTTTCAGGCCAACACAAACTCATATTCCAACAACACTGAGAAAGTCCTTGGAGTGGCCTCTATGCTCTCTGATAATGCCTTAGACTGGTTTGGGAAGGCCACCGCCAAGGATGTTGGGTTCTGTCTGGACAACTCCTAATTTGAGAGTGAACTGATGGCCACTCAGACAACTGAGACACCCGCCATCATGCCCTCATCAGTTTACTAGAAATCAGAAAAGGGCCACACACTCTACAAGCCTACACCAACAAGTTCCTGAAACAAAATCCAGAACCCAACTCAAGGACAAGTTATCAGCCATCTTGTACCATCAAAAGTCTGCCCTACCTTGAAGGAGCTCCTTAAGAACAATCCCCCTACGCTTGGCCTAGACAAATTACTCTTTTTGTGTAGAGGATTGAGCCTTAACCAGGAAAGAGCCCCCTCTTCCACTCAGCGCACAACCCAAGCCCTGACATCCAACAGACCAGGAATGTCCCCTGAGAAACTACAACGTCACTACTGTGAAGGGTTGTGTTTCTACTGCTACAAACCTGGCCACCTCACTAAGGCTTGCCCCAAGAAGAGTGGTCCTATGGTTTTCCTAGCACAAATAAACACCTCCATCTAGTCTTAGAAATTTATCCAAGTTGAAGCAAAAACACTCACAAAATCCCAGACTGTTGAAGCTTTCATTAATACTGGAGCTGAGGAGAGCTTTATTGACACCACCCTTGCAAAGGATCTAGGACTAAAGGCCACCGCTGAAGGTGTCAAAGTAATCATGGGAAATAGCTCTCACAACTTTGGATTCAGTTGCACAGCCAAGTTGCCATTGAAAATTGGTCAGAACACCTACCTAGCGCTCCCCATCATCCTGAAGGGACTTCCCCGCCCCTTGATCCTAGGAGACTCCTTGTCCCAAAGACACAGTGCTATCCTAAATTTCTGTAATCAAACAGTTGCCTTGAAGGGAGACAATTTATGTGACGTGGTGCCATTCCAGCTGGGTCCAACCAGCGAAAGACCCAACACACTCCTGACCCTGAAAATGGAACCCAGTGTGGGGATTCTACCTGCCTCTTTAGAGAAGTGGAACCACGTCTTCAGCAAGGAAGCAGAAACCCATCTCCCCAGCCACTTGATCTACAGCCACGTCATAGACCTGTTACCAGGAACCCAACCACATCACGGCCCCATCTACAGCTGCAACCATTGTGAGCAAGTAGTCCTGAAGACATGCCTAGAGGACATGACAAAAAAAGGGTTCATCCGGTTGTCAAAGGCCCCTTGCTTGTCACCCATGCTATTTTAGAGAAGAAATATGGCAGAAGGTGTCCCTGCGTGAACTATCAGAAACTGAACAGCATTATGGTGAAGAACTGCTATCCCATCCCCAACGCTGACAACCTTTGTGATGTACTGACTGGAGCCCAGGTGTACTCAAAAATTGACCTGAGAGACGCCTTCAACCAGATCATAATCAAAGAAGGAGATAAATACAAGACGGCTTTCAAAACCAGATATGTGTTGTACAAATACCTAGTTATGCTGTACAGCTTGTGCAATGCCCCCAGTACTTTCCAAAGTATGATCAACTCTGTCCTAGGCAAGTACCTTGACCAATTCTGTGTTGCATATTTGGACAACATCCTCATATACAGCAAGTCACATGAAGAACACCTCCAATACCTTGACTGTATACTGGAGAAACTCTCACAGGCCAACTTATACGCCAAGCTGAAGAAATGTGAATTATTTCAGTCCAAAGTCAAATTCCTGGGATATGTGGTGAAGACTGGTGGGTTTGCTATGGCGCAGGACAAAGTGGAAGCAGCAACAGCCTGGCCAGTACCCAAATGCAGAAAAGACGTGAGAAGTTTTTTGGGCCTGGCAAATTATTGCAGGGATTTCATCCAAAAAATTTCTCAGAATATATTGCCCCTGACCTGTCTTTGCTCTGACAAGGTCCAGTTTGTCTGGACTGAGGAGTGCACCTCTGCGTTTGAGGCCCTAAAACTTTTGTTCACCTCTGCTCCCATCCTGGCAATGCCTGACTTATCTAAACCTTTTGTGCTGGAGACAGATGCATCCGAATTTGCAGTGGGAGGGGTCCTTCTTCAAGAAGGAGGGGATGGTATGCTACATCCTGTAGCATATTACTCCAAGAAGATGCTACCAGCTGAAGTGAACTACCCAATATACAACAAGGAGATGCTAGCTATAATGAAGACATTGAAGCATTGGCGCAGGTACTTGTGCGGTGTTGAACATCTGGTAAAGGTACTGAAAGACCACAAGAACTTAGTTTACTTCTTCAAACCACGCCAGCTGAACCAACGACAAGCAAGATGGGCCTTAGAACTGGCCAACTACACTTTGACCATAAACTACAAGCCAGGGAAAGTGAATGTGGTACCAGACGTCTTGAGCAGGAGAGCTGACCTGATTCCCTTCACATCTGAGACCAAAGACCACAAAACCCACGTACTTCTCAACCCTGCTAGCCTAGGTATCCAGCTGATGTACATGAAGATAATGGCTTGCAAACCCGACATAATTGAGGCGCAGAAATTAGACAAATACTCAACAGAAATCATTACCAACTTGACCTCTGACCCTGAGAGCTGCTACCATAAGAAAGGATTCTCGTTGAAAGGAACTACCCTGTTACTGCATAACTGAATCTATGTACCCAAAGGTGAGACAAGGACCAAAGTTCTTATAGACTATCACAACTTGGAGATGGCTGGTCACCCTGGCAGAATCAAGACACTCCAAGGAATCAAAAAGAATTATGCTTGGCTAGGCATGGACAAGAAATTAGCTGCCTACATCAATGGTTGTGAAACCTGCAGAAGAACCAAGATGTGTTGCTCAAAGCCAGAAGGACTACTGAGGCCTTTAGACATCCCTGCTGGACCCTGGAAGTCAGTATCAATGGTATACATAGTAGAGCTCCCCCCTTCAAAATCCTTTGACATAATCTTATTCATGGTTGACCACTTCATAAAAATGGCGTACTTCCTCCCAACCACTACCCACTGCACGGCAGCTGAGACTGCAAGACACTTCCAAAACTACATATTGGCACAACACGGCACTCTGGAAGAAATCATCACCAACTGAGGATCCCAGTTTGCTTCATACTACTGGACCCAAGTGATGAAAGACCTTGGAATAAAATGTTGTGTGTCAACCTCTTACCACCCACAGACAGACGAACAAACCAAACAGGTCAACCAAATCTTGGAACAATACCTCTGATGCTTCACCAACTCAGACCAAGACAACTGGGCAGAGATTTTACCCATGGCGCAATATGCCTATAACAGCAAAGACCACGCATCCACAGGTATGTCCCCCTTCAAGGCCAACTATAGGTCTGATCCATCATGGGACCCTAGCATTGGCAGCAAGGAACATAATATAGCAGAACAAACCTGGATTGAACAAATACATACCACCCAAGAAACCTGCCTAAGGAACCTGACCCGCGCCGTTAAGACCTACAAGGTGTTTGCCAACAAGAAAAGAGTTCCCAGGAAACCCCTGGAGATTGGCAATGAAGTTTACCTCAACTCACAGAACATCCCCCTAAACGTACCCAGTAGGAAGCTAACTCACCGCCACTGCGGCCCTTACAAGATTACAAAGCAAATAGAAGAAGTGGTGTACAAACTAGAACTGCTGCCTACTTAGAAATTCCACAATGTCTTCCACCAATCATTGCTATTCAAGAAAGAAGAAACCTCCCTTCCCCATCAGAAGATCAAGACCAACCCCCCACCCATCCAGGAGGGACACACAATCAAATACAAAGTGGAGTACATCCATGGACACCGCCTCCACTAAAGGACCCCACAGTACTATGTCAAATGGGTAGGTTACCCCCCTTAAAGAGAGCACCTGGGAACCTGTCTCCAACCTGCCTAACGCACATGAAGCCATACAGAAATACTTGGACAAGAGGTCAAGGAGGGAGGAGGGCAACAGGAGAGAAGGGGATGATGTCAAAAGTGATAAACTCCTATTGACCATGCTTACTGGAAAACGTCAACTACAGGATTCAAACCCTGACATCCTGCGGGCCGCCAGCTGCCCGGCTGTCCTCAGATTTTTGGGCTTGAACCATAGCAGAATTTGACTTTGGGAAGCCCTCTAAATCTTGAGGAGTCAAATCATCTACATTGACACTCCCCACGTTGAAGGTTCCTGTTTACTCAACCAATCAGCGGGCAGGCCTAGCCATAGAACCCAAAATAACTCGGGCCACCATGGAAAAGGAAATAAAGAAACTTCCCATAAAACGTGGGCCACCCAGAGATGACCAACCCCACAACCCAACAAGGAAATTTGAGTATTCTTGGTTTAAACCAGCCAATGAATTAACTCCCACAATGGATGCTGCCAAGGACAGGAAAACCTTGTAACAGGTAACACCTGGGCCAAAGAAATTTGTAAAAGTTTACCCATGACAGATGGGTATACTTATACCCTGGACCACCAGGAAGTTGCTCATTGCCATTCTTACAATAAAGTGACATGAACCTTTGGTTCAACCAGGTTATTCCATACTTGTTATTAGTTCTACTTCATTTACAGTCTACTTTCTGCAGTTCTGTATCTCACACCCATCTACCCCAAGAAACTGCGGACCAGCTGCCTGACCTTTATTGTCCACCAGGAGCTCCCTTTGGCCCAGTACATTTCACCAAGTACCCACCCAACCCTGCATATTTGGAGTTTACCCTAGAAGAAATCCTAATCTACGACCCCAAGGCTAGGACTAGAGAGACAGAGATCCTTTATAGAGAGGGTACCAATATTACCTGGCCCGCTCTGCTACTCTGCAACAATTATAACTACCTGCCCACATATTTTGTTTCAATGACACCACCCCACACTCTGCAGCCCAACCACCCACAAGAATCTGTTGCTGCCAACAAATCCACTTCCACCCAAATATTTAGAGTGATGTATATCACTCTTAACGGCTTGATTGATTCTATGGCGCCTGCAAGCAGACCTTGAGGAATCCTGGGCAAATTTTTATCTTTTATTGTAAAGTTAGCCCCAATCCTGTGGTGGGCCCTCCCTTCCAGGCCCACGGGCTGTCTGCCTGCAAGTTCCCAGGAATCCTCCACTGGCTGGATCTCTGACACTTGGGCAGTAAGTGACTGAGTCCCTTGTTCATGCATTAGGGTGGTCTGAGGTGCATCTGCTTGGTCATAATCTGGTACCACTACTAGTTGAAGCTGAGGCTAGGTCTGGGATTTTGCATGAGCCTTCTACTAGTGCAATGTGATTGGCTTGACTACCTCATACTCAGCCATGGTGCCCCAGGCCAAGGCTACAAGAGCATTGGATTGGGAACTAGTTGTCTCACTATTCTGGTGCTCCTTGGGGGTGGCTTGTTCCACGGCCTGGACTCCTTCTATGGTTGTAGGGCAAAGAGCCTCTCTGTGGCCAAGAGCAGAGCATAGCGCACAGAAAGGCGGGGTTTTCTCAGGGAACACCTTGAACATTGCCACTTAGGGTTCCATCCTTCTTCAGAATAGTTGCTCAGCAGGGAATGTACGCAATTCTGTCATTCTTGTATGGTTTAATTATGGCCATGGTCTTTGCTGTGGTCAGGTGTCCCATGTAGGGGTTTTTAAGAAGCTCAAGCTGCACAATTTCCCCATACTTGGACAGCCCTTCCTTGAGCTGGGATTCCACCTCCTCTCTGGGAATTTCCAATGACAAGGCCTCAAAGAACATGAAGAGTGTGGTGTCCTGATTGAATCTGGTGTGGGTGGTGGGCAGGACTGTCTGGGTCTTCTTCCCCTTGGGATCAGTGATCTCAAGAGTGAAGATTTCCTCCGCTGCTTGATCAGCATCTTCCTTGAAGAGGAAGCCAAGATCAAAGAAGTCCTTTAGTGGGCTTTGGTGAAGAGACACAGCCTTGGGATACGCTGTGGCAATTGCTTTGGCTGCCTCCTGTAACTCAGTAGGGTTGCCTCCAAATTTGACTGTTGGAAATTGCGCCATTAATGCTATTTTGATATGGCCTTCAAATAATGATAAATGCAAAGATTTGATTGGTTTTGCTTTTGAGTTTGGGAATTCCTTGCTTTCTGTAAATGGGTCTGTGCCAATATCCCCCCATTCTGGAATACCATACCTTCCCTTGTCTGATCCTGGTATGGCCTCATCCCAACATGACCCCTTCTGTCACTCTTTCTACCTAATGAGTGATCACCAACCCTTGTCTACTATTTAAGTAGAATCATTTCTCCTAATAAAGACAAGTTTATCCACATTTGTGTTGGCTTTAATAACCTTCAAGCTTTTTCCTGTCCTTTTTGCTAAAAGGACTTTCATATCTTGTATTCCAGGAAATTAAGGTACATGCCCTTAATTTTGCCCTGAAGGCTAACCCAAGGCTAGCTTCAAACCTCAAATCTTTTGTTATAAAGATTTCCCTCTGTGTCCTTCTGGATGTTGTCCCTAGGAGCCAAACACAAAAAAATGGTGCTCACTACAGGGGCTGAAAGCCCCTTGGTTATCCCATTTCCACGTGCATTCTCTGGTCCTTCTCCCTTTGTTTCCAAAGTACCCATACAACCTAAAGTTTCTAGTCCTCCTCTAGAAGAATACATCAGTGATTCCCCCTCAACTCACATGGTATTGGTTCTGTCCCCTGGGCCCGTGTGGGCCCCCCTTCCAGCTTTCTCTCTCAATTACAAGCAAGCTTGTGCTGCTGCCTGCTCCCTTCTCCACTCTGGCACTATGGTAATGCACACTATCCCTGGCCTCTGTCCTGGGTATGCTTCTGAAGACCTGTATTCCTTCCTCTTAGACTTTGGTCTTCCCCCCCGCTGATGGAGTCCATGGATACAATTGGTGTGTTGATCAACCAGTTCATCCTTTCCACCCTGGTTCACTATCAACTTGCATTAGGATCCCAGAACCAACTTGTAAAGGCTGCAGCCACTGCTGTCTCAAACAACCATGCTCAGAATATGGCATATCAAGAATGGTTACACAGTCTCTTTGAGTGTATTTCTGATAACCAGTGCAACTTGATGGCCTCCCAGAAGTACTTGATTGCCTCACTAAATTCCCTTTTTTCCTTGCTCCCTGGATACATCAAAGATTGACTATGCAAATTGGATGAGCATCAAGCAGCGTAGTATAGACAAATTGAGGCCTCTCTGCTAAAGCATTGCCGAGATTTAAGACTCTGGTTAGAAAACTTAACCAATTAGAGAACATATTAATTCTCAACTCGAATTGGTTGGAGCTCATGTTGATACTTGGGGCTGCTATCTGCAGCATCAATATGGTCTGGATAAGGCTGAACTCTATACTAAGTGCAAAGTTATATGGATGATAGAGTAGCGTCTATTGAAGTGACTTCTCATGCTCCTCCAGTTGAGGTCCCATCTGACTTTAAAGCCAAGGTATGGGAAGCAATAGCCAAGCTCAAGGCTACCACTTGGCGTCAATCTTCTGTTCAGAACCCCCCTCCAGTCAAACCTACGCCTGACTCTTGCATTGCTTTGCTTACTGATCAAGTAGCTACTTTACAAGGCAAAATTGAGTATTTAAGGCAACACCTTTCTAACTCTGAGGACTTGTCCTCTGAGTCTGAAAGTGAAGAGGAAACTGAAGTTGTTAATACTCCTGCTCAGGACAATCATGGTTGCTGCCCTGGTTTGGAAGGCCAACCCCGGATCAACTGCGCCCTTGCCCTGGATCAGCTAGCATAAGTAACAAATGATATTGCTGATAGGCAGGAGGCGTTGGAAAGAGAGGTAAAAAGCCTCTCCTGCTCTACTGAGACAATGAATGGACAGGTCATCCCCCTGGTTTCTCAGACCACTTCCCTGACCACTTGCCTCAACAGGATTGCTGGTATCTTCTTGGTGCAACAAATTAAGATTGACAAATTTGGAGTTGCTGCTGCCACCGCTAGAGATATTAGTGGACATAAAAGCTCAACCTTGGATACCCTAGAGGAAAGTCTCCAACTCCTCTGGGCTAGACAACCTGCTGCTGAATCCAAGTTTGAGGGCAATCCTCACATTAAAGTCTTCAACCCAGGTGATAACAGTCAGTCCTCTTCCTTGTCCGTCAACCCAAATTACAAGCCAACCTTCAAACAAATATTTGATCCTAAAACCTCTACCATTACCACCTTTCTAACAATTTACAAGACTGCAATGTGTAGGGCTACTGTTGAACTCAAAAAGGAACATATCCTCACTCTCCCCATCCCATATGTCAAGAAGTGGTGGTCCCCAAACTCCCCTCCATTGTCACTTGGGAGGATATGAAGCGCCTCCTTATTGAGGAGTTTGGAGGAGATCTCAGCTTAAAGGTCAAGAAGGATGCATTTATGCACATTGCCTTTAAGCCCAAGGAAACCCTGGCTGAGTTTGTGGATTGCTTCTACATCAAAGGTCAACAGTTAACCACCAGTTGACAGTTAACCCCCCAGGAAGCTTAAATGGCTTGTTTGAATGCTTTGAAAGTGAACCAGCTTCTATGCCTACACTTTAAGGCACACAAGGCTTCACTCACTTCCATGAAGAGTACTAAGAAGCTCTTGCAAGACATGCATTTGACCCATGGGGGTACAGTGGTACGTGAAAATAAAGCCAATAATGCTGGGACTACTTCTTGTACACCACACATTATGACGCTGGGTGCAGGTGAACAGACTAAGAGGCAAGGTTGTCATAACTGTGGCCAAATAGGGCACCACTTGCATACTTGCACCAATCCCCAAGTGGAAGGTTGTGACCCCAAGGAACAGGCAGGAAAAGAGAGGTCAGCTTAGAGACAGAGACGCTCTCTGCTGACCAATCTCCCCTGTCTCCCCCTGATCCTCCTTCTGATGAGGAAGCTCCGTCTTCCTCTGGCCCAAATATTCTTCACCTATTCCACAATCTCTCCAGTGATTCAGATCCTGAAGATTCTGATAGTTATGGCTATTCTGTTCTGGCTGTTCTAAAAACTGTCTCTGTCTCATACAAGCTTTGCTCTGGGAAGACCACCACACCTTCTTGAGCACTTTCAAGTGAAGCCAAAGCTATGGTGGCTTGCCCTTACCTAGCTCAAGCTCATCAACCTCCTGTCTTAGTTGATTCTTCTGAGGAAGCAGCCAAGCTAGCCAAAGCTCTCTTCCAAAATGTAACTGTATCTCTCCCACTGCAGACTGTGTATAAGGAGATTCCTGCTTTAAGGTGCATGTTAGCTAAATGGTAAAAGGAGCTAGAGGCTGCGCAAGATGTGCTGGCAGTTTTGCCCCCCTTTGGGAAAGATACAACCTGCGTGGAAGTATCAATCCAAAAGATTAAAATCAAAGCCATCTTGGACACGGGTTCTCCAGTCAACATAGTATCTTCAAAACTAATGAAGAAACTTAAGCTGGTCCCTGAACTCAACTATACTCAGTTGTATGGCACAGCTGGCATGGCACAAACTCAGGCCATTGATGCCTACTCTGCTGTACCCATGAGGTTTAGGAAACTCCTCATTGCTTCCCTGCTGTAGTCCTTGAGAACAAAAGCTATGATCTCTTGGTTGGTACACATTTCCTTTGAGAGTATAACAGGATTGTGAACTTACAAGATGGATATCTTTTGCTCTTAGGATATTAGGTCCCTTTGATTTTTGAGGAACCTCTGCGCCTTCCAGGAAAACATCTTAAAATTTGTGTGCTTGAGTAACCTACGGGTATCTTCTCTCTCAAGTATAGGACTCACTCCTCCAACATGTGCACCCCTCCTCCTTCCTGCCCTGCAGAAGAAGGAGCACATCTTCTTGTCCCAGCGGCTATCACCACTCCCCCAGGCTCTCAAGTGGTGATTGATTCCCAGATTTTTTACAAACTACCTGAAAAGTTGTTCTTGGAACTCTACTCTCCTGAATCCCTAAGCTGTAAAGAACCCTGCCTGTGTCCTGGGATTCTAGATCAAACCCACAAAGAGCCCGTACAATTACTGCTTGTCAACCTGACGGCCCTGCCCATGCAGGTGACCTGAGGCCAGGTTGTAGGGCAGGATCATATACTGGGAGCAGAACAAGTGGCCTCCCTCTACCCCTTCAGAACTTTTAGTGATTTCAATCTACCTGAAGACAATCCTCAAGTTCTCTCCTTATTAACCGCTGACGGCTTTCCCCCCAATTGTCTCCCATCCAACAAAAAGACATATTGGACCTGCTCAATCAGTTTAGCAACATCTTTGCCTCTGGACCAACGGACTATGGCCTTGCTAAAGGGGTCATCCATCAGATTGATACTGGGGATGCACCCCTTTTTGTTCCAAACCATACTGCTGTAGTAGGGTAGAGGATGCTCAGGTGTCTAAAGAGCTCAAACAACTACTAGATGCTGGGCTACTAGCTCCCTCTCAGAGCCCTTGAGCCTCCCCATTACTGATCCTCAAGAAGAAGGATATAGGACATTGCATTGTAATGGAGTATTGCTGCCTGAACTCTCTCACTAAGAAAGACTCATACCCCTCTCCCAGAATTGACAATGCTCTCAGACGGCTGGGTGGTTCCAAGTTTTTCTCAGCCATGGATCTAGCCTCTGGATACTGGAAAGTTGACTTATCTCCTGAGGATAGATAAAAGGCTGTGCTTATCACCTCAGAAGGCCTTTTTGAACCCAAATGTATGCCCCAGGGACTCTGCAATGCCCCTGCTATATTTGAACGGGTTATGGACTCCATCCTACAAGATTTAAAGCTTTCTTGTGTCCTCGTGTACCTTGATGACATCATTGTATTCAGCGCTACCTTTACCAACCACTCAAAACACCTCAAGGCTGTCTTCATCAAGATCTGCAAAGCTGGCTTGAAACTCAAATCCTCCAAGTGCTCCTTCTTTAAAGAGTGACTTGAGCTCTTAGGTCATGAGGTCACCCAAACAAGAATCTGCCCCATTAATAATAAGGTGGAAGTCATCAAAAAGATGATGCCTCCCACAAATCCGCAAGAGGTTCAAGTATTTCTTGGTATGATGGGCTACTACCAACAGTTCATACCTGATTTTTCTGAACTGAGTGAACCCCTTGTCCAACTGCTTCACAACGTCCCTTTTGAGTTTACTGACAGACAGCAACAAGCATTTGAAGCGTTGAAGGCCAAGCTCAAAGAGACTCCTATCTTGGTCTATCCTGATTGTGATAAAGAGTTCATCTTGTATACTGACGCTAGTGAAGTAGCTGTGGGTGCCATCTTAGCCCAGCTTGACAACAAAGGCGTGGATTGACCTGTAGCCTACTCTTCATGGGTCCTCAATAAGCACAAGAAGAACTACAGTGTCACTGAAAAAGAATATCTGGCAGTGCTACATGCTGTAAAACAGTTCAGGCACTACATCTATGGGACCAACTTCACGGTGATCACAGATCACTCCTCCCTCAAATGGCTGCAACAACTAAAGGAACCTGAAGGTTGTCTAGCTCATTGGGCTCTGCGTCTACAAGGGTACAATTTCACTGTGATACACTGTCCTGGGGTCCAACATCAGAACGCTGATGGCTTGTCAAGGATGCCAATACTAGCTATCCATCCCGCTGACGCTGATTGCCTATATGAATTAATATGGTACCCTGACTCTTGGACCACTGAGCCAGAAGACATTTGACTGGCGCTACAAGCCCTATCCAAGGACACTGTAATTTGAGATAGGCAGCTCTTCAAAAAAGTCAACAATGCCTATCTATCCTATGTTTTCCCTAGCATGAGGATAGCCATTATCCTCCAAGCTCACATTGACACTGGGCATGGGGGTATAGCCAAAACTCATGACTGGCTATGCAAGAACTTCTACTGGGAGAACATGCGCCTTCTGATCCCTGATGTTCTTGCCTCCTGCCATTTGTGCCAGCTCCAACGCTCTTGCCCTTCCCAACACCAATTCAAACGCATCCCCCTTAAACATGCCTTGCACACTGTGAGTATTGATGCTGTTGGGCCTCTCCCTTGTTCTAGGTCTGGATGCCAATTCATCTTAGTAGCAGTAGATCATTTTACCAAATGGGTCAAAGCCAGAGCTACAAAAGATATAACTGCTAAGACCACTGTTAATTTCTTGCTGCAAGATATCTTCTACTGACATGGCTTCCCTCAAGTCCTTCTTTCTGACAATGGCACCAACTTTAATGCTTGCCTCATCACGTCTATTGTCAAAGCTATGGGTACCCACCAAACTTTCTCCGCGCCATATAACCCTTCAACTAATGGGACTGTCAAACAAGCCAATTCAACCTGGTGTCCATAATGAGGAAACTCACGCTCTCTGATGCTGCCAATTGAAATATGTTCCTCCCTGCTGCCCTCTTTGCTTACCAGCTCAGTAGACACTAAGTAACTGGTTAGTCCCCTTTTGTCATGCTGTATGGACGTGAGGCCGCCACCCCCTCAATCTTGGGACCCCCTTGATTGAAGTTGATGAGTCTGTATATCCTGAGGCCCATGTTAAAGACTTAACCAACTGTATCATTGACATCCAAGCAACAGCTTATTCCACTTCTTACAAGGTCAAGGCTCTGGAGCTCTCCCAGTCTAATGCTGCTAGAGCCCCCTCCCTGAATATCAAGTAGATGGCCTGGTTCTCAGTTACCAGAATTGTACAGGTGGTAAAGCTCATAATCTAGATTCCCTCTGGGTTAGGCCCTTTGAAGTCACATTTAAGAAGGGTGTCAAGTATACTGTGAAATTGCTGTCTTCTGGATGTCCTTTTGCCTGGGTCCATTCCAAACTCCTTTGCAAATATCAACTCCCTGTGTCCAAACTTGAGGGGGGAGATGTAGGAAATTGCGCCATTAATGCTATTTTGATATGGCCTTTGAATAATGATAAATACAAAGATTTGACTGGTTTTTCTTTCAAGTTTGGGAATTCCTTGCTTTCTGTTAATGGGTCTGTGCCAATATCCACCCATTCCGGAATACCATATGTTCCCTTGTCTGATCCTGGTATGACCTCATTCCAACATGACCCCTTCTGCCACTCTGTCTACCTAATGAGTGATCACCAACCCTTGTCTACTATTTAAGTAGAATCATTTCTCCTAATAAAGACAAGTTTATCCACACTTGTGTTGGCTTTAATAATTTTCAAGCTTTTTCCTGTCCTTTTTGCTAAAAGGACTTTCAAATCTTGTATTCCAGTAAATTAAGGTATGTGCCCTTAATTTTGCCCTGAAGGCTAACTCAAGGCTAGCTTCAAACCTCAAATCTTTTTTATAAAGATTTCCCGTCATGTCCTTCTGGATGTTGTCCCCAGGAGCCAAACACAACATTGACTCTGATCTCATAGGGCAGAGGACTTGGGGAGGGCTCTAGTGATGTCTTGGAACTATTGTTCAAAGGTCATGAACTTGAGTCATCCTTCAGATGGCACAAAGAGGCCTTTTTTGGTAGTTCTGGAAAAGTATGCCAGGTGGTCCTTGACAGGGCGCTTCTGACCCTGGACCACCTTGGCCCAGGATCTAGTGGTATTGTTTGCCATGTCTTTTTTACCTATAATAAAATCCTACAGTAAACTTAGAATCTTATGCGCTTTGATTGCTTTTATTAATGCTTAGATTCCAAAAAGTGGAGCTAAGCTGTGAAAGAAAGGTGTCATCCCAAATTTCATTACCCTGCATTCAAATAATCATAATTGCATACAGAACGCAGCTTTTGGTATTTCTTTTTCTTTTACTTCAACTTGGTTGTAACCTGAGGTGAGGTCAATTTGGAGAAAAATTTGGCTCTGGAGAGTTTTTTAAACAGATTCTCTATGAGTGGGAGGGGATATTTATTCTTTATGTGCTTGCATTGAGAGCTTTTTAGTCTGTTACTAGATTAAGTGAGCCTTCCTTTTACTTTAAAAATAACACTGCTGCTCCCAAGGGGATTCTGATGGGTTAATTTAGCCTTTAGCTAGGTTATCATCAATGTGATTTTTGAGGGTTTGTGTCTCCATGGGGGAGAGTCTGTAGAGGGGTGCAGGTTTGGGTATGGCCTTGCATAGGTCAATGCCATGTTTCACCTCCTGTTTGGGGGTAGTTCTGTGAGCTATTCCTTTAATACATGGGTGTATTCATTTAGGAGTGCTGCAAGCTCTGGGCATTGGATCTTTTGTGTTTTTATGTTATTAACTTTGGAGTACCTTATTATATGGAGGGTACTGTCTTTGGTTAGATGTTCTGAGTTGTCCTGATTTATGATTTAGACAAATACTGTGTCTCTTAGGATAGATTGTTTGGTTATTTGAGGATGATGATATTGACTCCATCTGTCAGGATTGACAATTCTTTTCCCCTTGAAACCTGGGCCCAAGGTTGGGATTAAAACCCTGACCCTGAATCCCCGCAGGCCGCCTGCCCTATGGATCAAAGGGCCGCCTGCCCGCGTTTTTCTGAGGCCAAACCCCTGTGAGCTGATGCCAATAATGTTGGCCCAAATGGCAAAGCAAGAAAAACCAAAGAAATCAGTGCACCAAATGGAGAAATAATCAAAGCGCCTAATGGAGGCAACAAAATTTCAACTATTAGCTCCATGAGCTTGAAGTCTACACTGGTGATCAATCAAGAGCCATCCCCAGAAGGAGGCACAGGCCTGTGGCCCAACCCCATGAACACAACTCTAAAGCAAGATAATCAAGTAGCCAATTAGAGATCTATGACCAATGAAAGAACTCCTGGCCTGAGCGCCATTTTTTGCCTTTGAACCCAAGCACCCAGATCCCCAAGGCCCACCTTTTCCCATGCCCCAATGAACCCCCCATGTAAAATATTAAGTTTGGTAGTGGGTTGCTATATAGACCAAAGGACCCTGCGCTCCAAACTTATTGCCATTTTTGAATAAAGGTTATGTTATTTTGGCTTACACAGCTACTGCCTTATTTTGCCTTTGCCATCTATCAAATCAGTACAAGATCATCCTGCCCTCCTTCCCCTCTGTCCACAGATTCCTGTCCTCCAGGTGTTCCCTTTGTCCCGTCCACTTCACAGAGTACCCTCTGAAACCTGAATATAAGAAATACACCCCAGAAAAGATCTTTGAACTAGAACCCTTGGCCCACATACAATCTGCAGTTAGATAAAACCATCAAGGCCTGTGGATATTCTCAACACCCAAATTGTTTAGAGGAAAATTCAACTATCTTCCTGCTTATGATACCCACATGAAACCGCCAGTGACACCCAAGCCTATGCCTGCTTTCTTGCCCAACCTCCCATCTGACCATACTGGCAAGCTGTTTGGGATTTTGTACATCACCCTCACAGGGGTGATTGACACTATAATCCCGCTGCCGGCCCGTGGTCCTTGGTGGAGAAGTCCTTCTCATACCTTTTTAAGTTATCTCCTCTCTTGTGGTGGGCTTTACCCGCAAAAAACCTTGCCCAAGTAATCCCTGAAACCAACAGGTTGACTACCCAAGACTGGATCCCTGACACCATTATGTTTGATGGTCATGGTCTTTGTTTTCTAACATATGCTGGGGTTCACTCGGGTAAACCAGTCCATGCCTGCTACAATTTTGCAGTTTATGTTGTTTATGACAAGTCCTTTGATGGACGTTTGTATGTCTTAGAAGTCAATCCTGAAGGGAGTTGTTTTGCCTTCAAGTAAACCTTTGATTTATCTGCCATTCTGGCATATTTGAAGCTGGATTTGATAACTGGTATTTTGTACTTGGTTACAAATAGTTTGCTTACCATGGTGTGTTGTGCACCAGAGTCAAATAAAATTTTATGTATATAAAACTTATAAGTACATGGGTAGACAAGAAGTTATGAGTGATCTTCAATTTTTATGTTCATAAATATAGAAGATTGCGGGGCATATGGGATGCAAGCAGCAAAGTTTATGCCTTGGTACAATTTCTTGTTGTTTTAGGGGGAGACAGGGGCACTTAGACTGTTCCCCCTCCTCTTTTCCCTGTTTCTCTGTTTTGAGGCCTTTGAAGTTGGAGAATGTGGGGTCAGATTCATAGTGGGTTGCTGTTTCAGCATTGTTCACTTTGGGGGTGTCCTCTTTTTTGGGACAGGAGTGGTTTGCGCTCTGACTGTGATTGCCATTGTTTCAATTGGAGTTGTTGTTGTTGTTGTTGGTGTTTTGGCGCTTGTTGTCATTGAAATTATCTCTGTCATTGTTGTTGGAGGAGCAGTTGTTTTTGCCTGCAGCATATTCCATTTTTGCTTTTTTTTCTGTGTGCCTAGCTTCTGCAATGAGCGCAGGTATGGAGGTGTTGGTCTCTGGGAGGATGAGGGCAGCAACTGATGGTTTCATTCTGTTGATGAATGATGCTCTAGTGTGCACGTTATCAGCTTATGCTGGGTTTTAAATTTTGTGATGTATCTCTTCAAATTCATTGGCGTAAGCTGTGACAGTGGTCTTCTGAGGAAGATTGCTGAGCTGTATTGCAATGTCTTGGAGGGATTTGGTGACGCAGAAATTGTGGGTGATGTCTGCTTTGAACTCTTCCCAGTTGTCAAGCTGGTTATCAGTTTGTGAGCTGACCCAAGTGGCAAACCAGTTAGCTGTGATCCCGTACAGGCGCTTGCTGGCTTCCTGGACCCATTTTTGTGGGGGATACAGGTGGCGCAGAGTTTAGCAGCTGAGTGATCCAGCCAGTTAATGATGTTTTCTTTGTTTTTACTAAAGAACTTGTCAATACCAATGTACTTGGTATTGGTACCTTTGCCTGTGATAGGCAGTTGTGTGTTTGTTTTTAGTTGGAGTGAGCAACTGTATTGAATTATCTTGGTGCATGCTTTGGGCATGACCAGTCCTTCAAATAGGATGCATTCACTAGGTATATTTTTGTTAATTTTGTGGGCCCAGAAGTATGTCTTCCATTTATCCTGAGATGTGGCCTGGTTTAGTACGTGAGCAAAGGTGGGCAGGTTCTGTTCAGTCATTCTTTTTTTCATAGGTGTGGTAAAAAAAACTGTAGCTACTACCAGTGATGAGGAGCAACTTTTTGGGGAAGCTTCCAGTATGGAATTAATAAGAAGAGAAATTTTATTGGATAAGACTTTAGACTTATATAGCTTGTGCTGTGGCGGGGATTTAAGCCATATCAAAGATAAGGGTGGTCATTTGCAGAATGGGTTTGAGTTGCTGGATACCTGGAAAAGTCATGTGATATTGGTTTGTTACCATTTCTGGTATGTTGAACTGTATATTGAATTGGCACCAAACTGGGCAATGGCTGGATGTTAACTGTGTTGGCAATGACCAGAACATCAGTACATCCAGCTCCTCAACAAATATAAGCTTTATTAATTGAGTATTATATAAACTCAAATGACAATGGTATATATAGTACTGTGGTGAAAGTTAATAGGGAAGTTAAATAAGTTTGGTTAACTGAAAATAGGTCTGAAGTGGGAACAGAAAGCTAGGAAATAGCATCAAACAACTATCAAACTGACATATCCTCTTCTAACCTTCAAATCTTAACAATTATCATTAAGAGATCATCTTATAACACAACAATCATTTAAAACTGCTTAAAACAGTACTGAGTGAAGACAGCAGCTTCTAACATCAAATTTGGACTTAGGTATTTGAAAAAAGAGCCTATTATATCATGAGAAGCAGTAAAAACATAAGCAAGCTGTTTAAAATCATCTTGTTGGCTAGAATAAGTGTTATTTTCAGCCTCACTTTTGGAAACTGCTTCTGATAAACTTCTCACTTTTAGAGCTGATCTAAAATACTCTGGCTGTAGATTCTTGGGTTGTACCCTGCTTCTGAACAGGAATTATGAATTTTAAAATTATTAAAATCAAACTAATTGTCATGAATGACATTTCAATACTTGTATTGAAAACCCAAGAGTTGAACCCCAGTTCCCTGAAGGCAGATTGAACCCTCCAGGACGGTCCAGGACCCGCCAATCTGTTAAGTCACTGGCTCAAATTATTAAATTACTCCGCAATCCGCTGGCCTACTATGGAGGACTCCTTGAATAGTTGCTAGTCTGCTGCCAAACTGATGCCAATGAAGACCAATACCTGCAAAGGATATGTAACCTGGCTAACAGAGATTGGGGAAGGACCTAAAGCTAACCTGCCAAGTGTCAATACTGGAGTTTCAAAATCAACATTGGAAACCCTGGAATCAAACCCTGACCCTCCAAAGACTACCTGAGTTACACGGACTGGACAGGAAACCACCCACTTGTTAAATTGCAAACCCAAGTTGACAAGTTACTCCGAGACCAACCAGTCTCCCAAGGACAATTCCCCAAATGGTCACCAGATTGATGCTAACCTTGCGCCACCAAAGATACAGACCTATGCAGAGGCTGTAGCTTGCCTTAAGGAGGTTAAAACAAAACCTACTGTTAACTCTGCCAATGACTGCCAGCAACTGCCAGCCTTCCATCCAGAATGGGTAGTACAATTGAACTACTTAGGTGATATAGTGAACAGTGGCAGTGGAAAAAAGCATTGCCACTTCTATTCATCAGAGCAGACATAACCTGGATCTTCTGCCCTTGAGACTCTAAGCCAAGATCCATGCCCCGCCAGTGCCTTGTCTGTGAACCTGAACCCTGCAAAAATCAAAGAAAAAAATCCATGGTATAAAAACCCTGGCAGTATGGTGATGACCATATTGTCATTTTTGATAATAAAGTTTTATGAACCTTTGGTTCAAACAAATCTTACCTTATCTAGTCTTAGTGATCTTCCATCTTAACTCCAGCCAAGTAGACCATCAGGCAACTACCTCCTTCAGAGACCAACCTGCTAACCTGCTTCAGGCACTATACTGTCCCCCTGGAGCCCCCTTTGGACCTGTGCATTTTACTGAATACCTGCCCAACCCAGCCTACTTGGATTACAACTTGGAAACCATCCTCATTGCCAATCCATTGGCAAGGACTAGAGAAACCAAATACATAGGACGCAAAGGAAAGAGGATCAAAATATTGCCATTATTGTTCAAAGACAAGTACAATTACCTGCCATCATACTTTGTTCCCATGACTCCACCCTTAATCCCTAGACCAGACTTCCCACTGGAACCTACCGCCGCAGCAGAGACCACCTCTACCCAACTGTTTACAGTACTATACATTACTTTGACAGGATTGGTGGATTACATGGTACCTAACTCTGGACCCTGGTCCTTACTTGGGCAATCTGTATCTTACATTATCAAGTTAGCACCCATTCTATGGTGGGCTTTACCTGCCAGCTTGGCCACACCCCATCCCAAGCCGCCCAATGCCTCTACCTATGCCTGGCTTGCTGACACTAATTGATTCCCCCCTGTTTTCTGTCATTGATGAATCCTATATGTCACAGATTATTGGCAGCACCTCCTAACCATGATTCTTTCTCTGGACCATCTAATTCAAGAAGATAGGTGTCAAGATCATCAAAATTGATGGCCCTGACAGTCACAGAGGCAGAATCTATTTCTTGATCCAGGTAATTAGCTGAGGGAGCTGACACAAATTTTAGTTCTACTGAAGCAGCATTACTTTTCTCAGCTTCCCAACACTGGCATTAGAGTTTCAAGTACTCTCTTTTTGAAAGCACTAAACTTATAAATATTTGTATTAATATAATAAGCTCCTACTACAGTATTTGCTCAATTTACATTAACTTACACTGGTTTATTTAGATATTTTAATAAGGAAGGAATTTCCAACTTTTCTAGCTATACACTGCTGAGGAATTGGTTTATGGCTTGGTGGTAGATCCTTATTGGTTATCTGGCCATCTTTTTTGCTCTTCTTGGTACTGACACAATATGATTGGTTATTTAAGAGATTCAATTCATAAATTTTAGGCTCTGAAGGTTGGTACAAGTTTTGGGGGCCATCTGGAAACTTTTGGGAACCTAATTTCTTAACTGCTTATAGTTTGGGCTAATTAAAATCATTTTCAAAAGGCTTTGTCATGTTTTTTGCTGTTCCCTGGATCAACTGTCCCTAGGGTATTGATTCTTTTTTGGGAGGAATAGTGGTGTCAATTACTGGAACCATAGTCAAAAATCAATTGTGCACTTATGCAATTGCAAATTTGCAAACATTTAAACCAATATAGGCCAACACTTTATCATGATCATTTGAGGCCCTGAAAGTGAAGCTAAGTGGCAATTGAGTAATTGTTTATTGCTCAAAGGTGTTTGATCTATCCTGGAATTGGATTGAAAAGCTACTTTAGGTAACTATGTGTCTATTTATAGTGCATGTCTTCTAGCCAATAGCTGTCAATTCCTGATTTAGCATTGTGATTCAAAGACCACATTATGGATTTTTAATTTGGCAATAGATAGATTGGATCCTCACTCTACTAATAAAAAGAATGATTGCACTTTCCCTTCTATAATTGGATGCTTTCTTAAAAGCTGCCTCTTTAACCCCAGTTGGTAGGATCCCCTTTACTCTTATATATAACCTACCTTAATTATAATAAACACTTGGTTTTTTGTCTTGTAATATATCTTTTTGTCTGGTCTTTCTTAAAGGCCATATACTCTACCTTACAGGTATAGTTTTTAAGATAGTATGTAATAATAACCACTTCATAGATAATTGTAACCTTAACCTGAAAAACATGATGCACAGCCTTAAACTTGTTGAAAAGCACCTGAAGTGCTGTTGTGAGTGTGATTGTGAAGGTGGCCCCCTTTAATCTTGGGCTGGGTGGCCACAACTGAACACTGATTAAGTTTGATTATCTTACCTTGAAGTTGATAAGGAGCGCCTTTTGGGGAAGCTTTTAATATAGAATTAGGAAGAGAAGAAGTATATTTTATTGGATAATACTTTAGACTTATATAGCTTTAGATATGGCGGGATTTTAGTTGGATCAAACCCAGGGGCTGGTCATGTGCTGGATGGGTTCAAGTCGCTGGATGCCTGGACAGTCATGTGATATTGGTTTGTTGCCATTTCTGGTATGTCAAATGGTATATTGGAAAGGCACCAAATCAGGAGATGACTGGATGTTAGGTGTGATGGTGATAGCTGGAATACTTGTACATCCAGACCCTTGACAAAATCATAGGAACTTTATCTGTGTTTCAAAAAAGGCCATGCTGTGACAAAGCCTGTAAATCTCAATGGGATAATTTCAGGATAGAGTCACCTCAACATTCAGAAGTGTTGAGTAAATGTGGAATACAAAACCAAATCCCAAAAATGTTGGTGAGTAACAAAAATCCCAATGATGAAATTCTAAGGTGATAAAGTCCCAGCAGAAGTATTGAAAGCACACAGCTGACAAAAACTAAGAGAAAAGGTACAGAAATCTAAAGATTGTTAGATGTTGACAGGATTTTACAGGTAAATGATTCTGCAAATGGGTCTGTATTTCCTTGATCTTACTGACAGAGGCCCCAGAAAGAAGTGCAGATACTGCAGTTATTAAAAGATTGATACCACCTGTTGTGAAGTTTTGTACAAGTATATACACCAGCAGGAGCTCTGTTTACATGGAGTTTACTTCCCAAAGCAAAAAACTTAAAAACTTAAAATTGCTAAAATGGTTTATTGAGCTACCAAAGTAGTTCTCAGCTTTAATCCAGCTCATGTGGGGTTATGATGATGACAGTGTCATCAGAAGTTATCATCATGACTAAGCCTTTAGAATTTACATTAAACTTGGTGCACCATAAATCAATTTTTTGGTCAAAACACCAAACTACCTGCTTTTCACACTTCTGTGCCTTGAACAGCTGTTTGGAAGGTTTTGTTGAATTTTTCACCGGGTTTACCACAACCCACTTCTTGTCAATAGCTTGTTCAGGTCTGGGTATTCCTTCATGAGTTGTTTCTAGCTATTGCTCTTTTGGTTCTTGGCTTTCTGGAGGCAAACAATCTCAGTTAAGATGGTATTATCTATGACATCTCTCTGTTAATATATACATAACTGTGTGTTTAATGTTATAATTGTTCTTTGTGTGGCTTTAGTTTGCTCCCTGCCAGACCCAGTTTTTCTATCTCACCAGCTCTGGCAAGTACAGTAGTTGGGCTTTCTTTATGAGCTTCAGTTTTTTGGATTTCCACCTAAGCTATCTTTACATTAAAGATGTAATTTTAACTCTCTGAGGGCATTGATTTCTATATCCAAGCTACTGTTACATCATGGTATAAGCTTATGGTATGAAACTAACAGTCCCTTTAAACCTGAAAGTTGTCTATCTTCTGCCCTGAAGCCTCTCAGCTCCAAATTTCCAAAAAGAATGCCAGGTTGATTCCAGCCTTAAAGCCTCCCATCTTTCCCCTCAAACCCTGATTACAAACTGACCATCCTTGTTCCACACTACAACAACAAAGTACCTTAGTGAACAAGCACCTTTTTATTGAAGGCTACATTTTTCTAAAAAAAGCTGGCTGTGATACTCCGGGCAGCGCATGAGCTTGGCAGGGTCTAGATTATAGAGCCTGGCTGGGAAATTTTATTGACCCTGCTGGTCCGTCTGTAGGAGCCCAGGTGCACCAGGCACCAGATCCCTACAAGTGGGGCTGAGTAACTAAAACATCTGCTGCCCAGGCTGGGCCTCGGCCAGCAGAGACAGATACCCTAGGTTGCACTTAACAGCAGCAGCTGCCTTGAAAAACTATACAGCCTGTATTTATTTATGGTAAGGGCACACCTTATTCAACAATTAGGGGATGCAAGGGATTTCAGATCCAAGGGAGGGCAAGGCTAAACAAGCCCTGGGTAGGTCAATGGACAGGGTATGGCTCATAGCTCTATGGTCAAGGAGGTATGCCTTGACAGCATATGGGCTGAACCCAGATAGCCGCAGGCAATGTCAAATGCAAAGCATGGTGTATTTGGGTATGTTATTGCGATCGGGACAGGGCAGCAATCTGTAAGGAGTCATCTAGATCCATGTTCTCAATGCTTTGGATCGTGCTGTTGGGTGTCATGTTGGAGAAGCGCCGGGCGGTTGGGTTGGGGCTGCGGGTATGCCTGCCTCGTAGGCAGTTGCGCAGGGCCCGGCTGGCAAACACGGTGAGCCCAAGGCCAGCCCAGTCCTCTTCGTGCAGGTCACGTAGGTCGCCGACTGTCAGAATATCCTGGTTCTTCAGCTTTGCAAGCCATTCATTGGCCTTGTCAACACTTCTGCTGGTGATTGAAGCAGTATCATAGACAATCTCTTCAATGGGGGTGCTGTCAGCATACTCTGAAGGGGTTAGATGAGATGAATTCAGGGACATACCCTTATTGATGAGAGTGTCCTCGTCATCTGTAGCCCAATCTGAAACTGTATGCCTACGGGCCATTCCTGAAGAGTGGGTTGAGTGGTTGGATGTAGGAAGATCAGGCGGCGAGCCTTCAGCTGGCTCTTGGCCATTGTCCCCACGGAGCATTTTGAAAGCATTCATGAGAATATTTTTTCCTGAGCTCAGACTTAAGTGTGATGGGGGATCTATAGTGGTGGGTACACTTGAAGAAAGCGTGGGAGAAGTCAAAGGGCCTGTGCGGCTGCGCTCCTCGGCTGCTCGGGCTCGCAGTTCTGACTTTTCAGCCTTCTTCTCTGCTTCACTAGCCCGCTCTGCTGCAAGGGCTAGCTCGCGCTTGGCTTGGTCTAGCTCATGCTCAATACCATTAGATTTATGCCAAGTGTAGTGGTTCTCTTTCATGCTACTTGTCTCCTCTAGTGTGGGCCTGTTGAGATTGCGTAAAATGCGGTTGATTTCAAAGGTGATGTGGTGTTGGAACTTCTGAGGTAGCACTTGCTCATCAATCATCTCCCGGACAACCTCTTCAGCTGTATCGGTCTCAAGGTTGAATTCAAACTTCACTGAGAGCTTATCAGTGCCGCGGAAGACTACTTGCAAGAATAGATGGTTCTTGGACTCCACAGAGAGCAAGACTACTTCAGGATCAATTCCAAGAAATGAGTGGTTAAGAAGCTCCTGTGCAGATGGTCTAAAAGTCAGCCCATGAAAAAACCAAGTGAAAACCTCTTATCCTCTGGGTCAAGACAGCTGGTGATGATTCCAAAGACAATTGGATCATCTTGTGCCTTGATCATACAATTAGGCTTGAGGCCCTATCAGTGTCAGGAATAATCATGGTAAGGATTACCTGAGAAACTTTCTTGTATACCTGGGCAGCATTTGAGCATTCAGCATAAGGGTATTCTCCTGTCTTCATCTCCAGGAGGCACATTCCAAACGCATAGATGTCCACCTTTTCATTGTATCCTTTCTCTTCGTACATCTCTGGAGCCATAAATTCAGGTGTACCTGAGTTTGTTAGCCTAGGATTAAAGAGCCAATCTTACCAATAACAGTATACTTCTTGCCAAGCCGCATTTTAGCTGTGCCCATATCGCCAATTTTAACTTCACCATGAGCACCATTGATGAAGATATTGTCGCATTTGATATCGCGGTGAATGATTGGAGGATCATAAGAGTGAAGGTAGACAAGCCCCTTGAGAATCTGCCGGGACCACCTTTTAACAATCTTTGGGTTAGGAATCTGAAGCTTGTGGATAAATCTATTGATTTGATCAGCATGAGTAACTGGCAGAACTTACTCTCTCAGGGTACCAGAAGTCATAAGCTCAGTGATAAAGATTGACTCATTGTTGTGATACCAGCAATCATGGAAGGCAATGATGTTGGGATGTCTAACCATCTTTAAGATTTCAATTTCAGAGCTAAGCTCCATGTATTCTTTGTGGCTAGCATGCTAAAACAGTTAAGAAGTTGAGCATGGATAAAAGAGGAAATCAAAGGGTTACCTGGAAGCAATTCCAAGCAACTTCATAGCCCTCATCCCGGTCAAGTCCCTTGTATACCAGTTTGAAAGCACCTTTTCCAAGTAAAACATTGAGCTGTTTCAAGGTTTACAACAAGCTTTAAATTCAGTAATACCTTAGCATAGCGCCCACGTGGCCCGAGTTCAGTGATTTTCTCCGTGGTGAGTTTAGAGGTAGTGATTGAGGTTTCTAGAACGTCTAATGGGATACCTCGAGAACAATCACTAGGAGGAACAAACATGGCTTCACTTAAAGAGGGAAGGTGGTAAATTTCAGGGGAAGATTTCCTTGGAAGTGATGGAGCACGAAAAAGGGATGTAAGGGGAAGGTTTTCAGGATCTTTGGTGTATTCTTCACTTTTATATCCTGACATTTTTTAAAAACAAATTTGCTTGAGATGGAGAACCAAGTTATATGAAGTGCCAAGCCAGCTGTTTAGAGGTAAGGGAGTG
Organism: Entomophthora muscae; assembly: GCA_014839935.2. Classification (NCBI taxonomy): domain Eukaryota; kingdom Fungi; phylum Entomophthoromycota; class Entomophthoromycetes; order Entomophthorales; family Entomophthoraceae; genus Entomophthora; species Entomophthora muscae. Next base: position 172,107 of record QTSX02002941.1, on the reverse strand, counting down.
ATTTACAATTTATGCAGGAAGCTAATTTCAGAGATGGGAGGAGAATAAGACCTTTTTGTAGCTTAGGTAGAGCCTCAAGTTGAAAACCTGGAGTTGTGAACTTTTTGTTAATAAAGCCAGGTTGAATCTGTTTAAGGTATAAGTATGAAAGCTTATTTCTGGATGAGTAGAAGATTTAATAGAGTAAAAAATAGGTTGTAAGTCATAGCTTAGTGGTAGATAGGAGGATCGAGTAACACAAGAAATAAAGCTTACTTGAATAAAGCCGTAGAGGTATGGTTTCTCGGGCAGGATTGGTTTCAAATATAAGCAAAGGGAAGCAGACCAGGAACCTTGAGCATACAGAGTTGCTGTGAACTTGGTGACTGACAAGACCTCTGCCAGCTTCCTTGGAAAGGCTCTCGCTAAAGTTTACCCCTCCACCCAACCATAATCATTAGTGCCCCTCTTCCGGATAACGCGAATCGGGCCTTCGTTGAGGACTTAATTTTTAATATAAAAACGTATTTTACGTTGCACGAAGATAAGCAACCTGCTAGTTTGCCACCAAAGCTGGAGCGCTCCCTCCAATGTAAAGCGGACATTTCCCCTCCCCAGATGACAGTCGATACAACGCACATCTGTTTTAATATTAGTGCCCAGTCATATGGACTAAAAGTATTTCGGTATATTATAACACCCCAACCCCTTCTTCGGTTGATGAAGTGCTGAATCGGGCAACCTGTCTAGACCAATAAAAACTCAAAGCAAACTATATTTTTATTTGGCATAACTTTGAGATTAAGCATGCTGGGTTGATTTATGTGAGTTGAACAGTGCAGACAATTGTCCAATCTCCCTCTGCCTTACAATCCAAACATCAATAAACTGGCATGATTCGCGATGAAAACTAACTCAGCATGCGCTGGAGACGTGGATGATTTATATAGTCGGCATAAGGTGGAATGTAATTCCTGAGCCATGAAAAAGTTTTACACCAGCTTATTCAAATTGGTTTACGAACTTGGATTGATAATTATTAGAGTTTGGTTCAGTTCTGATTGAATCAACCAACTAAGCCTTGATTAAGAACAATCATGAGTGAAATCAGCTGGCCTAGACTCAGATTGATGAATTCATTTTCGTAAATGGTCTATGAAATCATCTTTCAAACCAGCTGCCAGCTGCCAGATCCCATCCAATTATTTGTTGGCACAAGCATCTCACCCCGCCATTTACCTGGGATCCATTGGCTGAACTTTAAAAAAGAACTCTAAAATAAAAATAAACGATCTCTAGCTTGAAAGGATACATAAATGTGGGATTTGAAACAGGTTAATCCTGATTCTAGCATGGCTGCTGGAGGAAGCTGCAAATTTGTGGGGTAGTCCTTAATTTAGCAGATAGGCTGCTCTAGCGCTTAACACCATTGATAACACGGTCCTGCAGGTAGGATAGGCGTTACTAAAAAGTGCTTAAATTTATTGCTCCTAGTGGGGACTCTCCTTACAATAAAGTGGTTACAGTGGTGCTGATTAATTATTAATCATGCAGCAAGTGCGCTGGGCAAAGCAACACAAGTGATAGCAAGTAAAGCCAATGTCAGTGAAACTATTAGCCTACAAAGAAATTAGGAAGGTAAGCTTGGAAATTCAGCCCTGCCACATTGTCATGGAGCATGAATTGGATAATAAAATCAAACAAGCCACAATCTATAATGAGAAAAAATCATTTTTGTTTTGAAAATGAGAACTAGCTAAGTTGTAAAAGGGTGTTATTTAGGCTAATAAGCCAAAGTTGGGGCTAGTGTTCTAAGGCATCCAAAGCAAAGGGAGATGATAAGTTTAATATCAGAGAAGTAGATCTGAGATAGCCACCAATAATGGTTAAAGCTAGTCTGACAAAGACCACTTTAAACAATAATTTGTTGATTTTAAAACATACAGTTGATGGATAATTTCTTAATATTTCTAGATAAAAATAATTCCAATTGTTGAAACAGCAGACTTGATCCGCCAGCAAGGTTCTGAGTAAACAGATTTGTGGCCCGCAACCTGATTATCCAGTCACTTGAAGCCAACCTAGAAAGCCAACTTGAATTCCCAAATACAGCAACATGAACAGAAGCTGACCCCCCACAGTAGATACCTTGTTTTGGTGCTTGACTCATTACCAGGATCAAGCCATCCCCTTCACCTTCCTGCCGTGTGATCAACACTATCATGCTCCTGTTATCCACGACTCACAATGAATATATAATACTTATCTCTCAATAAAGAATATTATCTAGTTTCCAAACATTTTTCCTCTTGTAACTTTGCTAAAACAGCACAGTTACAACACAATATTTAAAGAGGATGGCAGGCATAGATCCAAAGGTAATTTTCTAAGTTAAAAGTTGTCTAGATAAAGAATTTAATTTACCTAAAAAATTGTGCAAAATTGTCAGGGTTGACAATTCTTCCCCTCTGGATCTCAGGCCCAAGAGCGGGAATCAAACCTGGAACCTGGATCCCCCTGGGCCGCCAGGCCTATGGACCGCAGGACTGCCCCTGGCATTTTTCTGGGATTGAGCCCCCGCGAGCTGACGCTGAAGATGATGGCCCATGCAGTGAAACAGACCACACCAAGGAAATTATTGCACTGAGTGGAATGCCAATTACAGCACCTAATGGAGGTGCCAAAGCGACAACTATTAACTTCATGAGTTTGAAGTATACACCAGCAACCAATCAAGAGCCAACCCAAGGAAGAGGCACCAGCCTGCAACCCGACCCCATGACCACAACGCTAGAGCAATATAATCAGGTAGCTAAATTGGGAGTCTCAATCAATGAAAGAACTCCCGGGACAAGTACCATTTTGCTTCTTTTAGAACCAAGTACCCAATTCCCCCGGCCTTGCCTTTCCCAATGCCCTGATGATCTCCCCACGGAAAATGTTAAGTTTGGAGGTGGGGTGCTATATAGACCCAAGGACCCCGCGCTCCAAACTTATTGCCATTTTTGGATAAAGGTTATGTTACTTTGGCTTATACAGCTTTTGCCATATTTTGTATTTGCCGTCTATCAATTCAGTTTGTGATCTCCTGGCCCTCCTGCCCCACTGCCCACAGTTTTCCGCCCACCTGGTGCACCCTTTGGGCCTGTTCATTTCACTGAATATCCCTTGAAGCCTGAATACAAGGACTATATACCAGAGAAAATCCTTGAACTTGACCCGCTAGCCCGCATCCAATCCGCTATTAGATACAACCGCCAAGGCCTGTGGATATTCTCTACACCAAAACTATTTAGAGGAAAATTCAATTACCTCCCAGCCTACAATATCTACATGGAACCACCCATAACACCCAAACCGATGCCAGCTTCTTCACCTGACCTTTCAATCAACCATACCAGCAAGCTTTTTGGTATAGTGTACATCACCCTCACAGGGGTGATGGACACCATTATACAGGCCGCAGGCCTGTGGTTGTGGGTGGGAAAGTCTGCTTCCTACCTTCTAAAGTTAGCTCCCCTCTAGTGGTGGGCATCGCCCACAAAAAACCTGGCCCGAGTTACCCCTGAAAACGACGGGCCGGCTGCCCAAGACTGGATCCCTGACAAAAATAAAAATTATAACCCTTGGCTCTGAATGTCACAGCCCATATCAGAGTCTGGTTGGACTCTCACAGGGGAGACAGGCCAGGCCTGGAAGGCTATGTACACAATAGGCACAATTCTGATCAGGTAGTTGACTGCAGTAGCTAGTGGACACCAACTCCCACTATGGGGCACAACCTGTTTAACCAGCCCCAATACTGTGATATAGATAAACCCCAACTTACTGAAGTCCTGGGCAGGAGGCATAGTTGGCAGAGGAGAAGTAGGAAGAATTTCCTGCATGGAGGGAAAATTGATCACTCTTGGTGGCCAGGAGGGAGCAGATATGTGAGGTTGTAAAGTGTAGTGGAACCACAAATAAATGCAAACATAATAGTTATATTGGTGCAAAAATAGATAGTTCTTGCAAGAAAATAATGGATCCTGAGCATAAAGTTGTTTATTTTTAAGATTTCAACAGTGAGGAGGGCTTTTCCTCCTCAATAATTATACTTACTGGTAATTTTGTGGCTTTTTGTGCCACCAGAGATCTGATGGCATCAATTTCAGTTAAACTTACAATTTTGACTGGAATTTGCGTACTTGGGCCTGGAGATGGATGGTCATTGGTTGATATAACAGGAACCTTGCTTGGGATGCAGCAAGCCAAGGTGCCACTGCTATTTATAAAACCAGCAAGCAATCAAGCGCCCAATTGCGCAATCAAATAATTGCGCTCCTGATGTACCATTTTCCAATAATTAAGAGGGCCAGATTTGTTAATAGAATTGGAGCCAGGGATTTGAGGCTTGTGTGCCTCTCAAATACTGGGCCATTTTTTAATTAGAAAAGGTTTTTTTTCTCTGTGAGATAATTGGTAAAGGTTTCCAGGCTGGAGGTTGTTTGGCCTCTAAGAAGGCCAGCTGGTTGTCCAGGGCTTTCTGGGCCCTGACACTGACAGTTAAATACTCACTTCCAGATACAATAGCTTAAAAAGATCCTGTCAAAGATAATTTCATTTGGAAAAATAATTTCCAGACAGCCAAGAAAAGAAATTCATCTGGCAGCTCTTTAGAAAATATTGGTGGCACTCAGAAATGATGTGATATAATTTAGTAAGATCAACCAAAGTATAATTTGCAGTCAATTTGATAATGATAATTTAGCATAAAAAATTGTATACTTAATCTAGAAGCCATTTAATTACTATAGTGTCAAAACAACAGTGTCAACTCCTGGGCAAAGTTCTGCCCAAGAGATTATGTGATCTCTAAATCAACTTTCTCATTACCTGTAGCCAAATGCGGAAGTCAACTCAAATTAATAAATCCAGCAACAAGAACCAGTAAAAATCTCATCTTGGTGGACAGCTCAATTTGGTGCTTCACTCATTACAAGGATCACACCACCCCCTGTTCAATCTAACTGACTGATTGTCCCAATCTTGTCCCCTTATAATTATTCACACCAACTATATATTTCCCATATCTCATCTAAGATAATTATATAGTTTCCAATCACTCTCCCCCATGTAACTCTGCTAATACAGCACAGTTATAACAAGAGTGCAATGGTTTATAAAATTTATATGAGATATTTACATGACAACCCAGAAGCTCAAAAAAGTCAAGAAACTATCTTGAATCTGTTGTAAAGGAGTTGTCCAACCTAGTTGTCAATACATCTCACAACACCCCAAGGCACTCATATAGTTACCCATGAATATTCTAATGCTATGCCCTTGCTTAGTCCCCAAGTATAATGACACCTTATATTCCCATATGCAATGTGTAACCTATTTACACCATGATTGGTAATAATTGTCAGGAAGCCAGTCATAGGTAGAGGCATTGGGAGGCTCAGGGTGAGGTGCGGCCGAGCCAGCGGATAAGGCCCACCATAAAATGGGTGCTAACTTGATAATGTAAGATACAGATCGCCCAAGCAAGGACCAGGGTCTGGGTTGGGGACCATGAAATCCACCAATCCTGACAAATTAATGTAGAGTACTCCAAAAAGTTGGGTAGAGGTGGTCTCAGCTGCAGCAGTAGGTTCCAGTGGGCAGTCTGATCTTGGGGTTAATGGCAGAGTCATGGGAACAAAGTACGCTGGTAGGTAGTTGTACTTGTCCTTGAACAATAAGGGCGGTATCTTGATCCTCTTTCCTTCATGTCCTATGTATTTGGTACTTCTAGTCCTTGCCAACGGGTCAGCAATGAAGATGGTTTCTAAGTTGTACTCCAAATAGGCTGGGTTGGGCGGGTATTCAGTAAAGTGCACAGGTCCAAAGGGGGCTCCCAGGGGACGGTATAATGCCTGGGGCAGTTTGGCAGGTTGGTCTCTGGAGGGGATGGCAGCCTGGTTGTCTACTTGGCCAGAATTAAGATGGAAGATCACTAAGACTAGATAGGGTAGAATTTGTTCAAACCAAAGGTTCATAAACTTTACTATCAAGAATGATGATGTGGTCATCACCACACCGCCAGCGTTTTTATTCCATGTGAATTTGCTTCTTTGTCTTTTACAGGCTTTGGGCCCATGGGCGGTTTGCCAATAGGGCATGGATCTTGGCTTGGGGTCTGGAGGGCATCAGGTCCTGGTCGGGCATACTCTGGCAAACAGGAATGCTTGATTTTGCCGCTTTGGTTCACCATGTCACCTGAGCGGCCTAATTGCATTCCTCTTTCTGGACTAGGGTGTCAGGATTGACAATTCATTACCCCAGAAAACCCAGGCCCAAGGGTGGGATTCAAACCCTGAACCTACATTCCTGCGGGCTGCTGGGCCCATGGACCAAGGGCCCGCCCACCCGCGTTTTTTTGGGATCAAGCCCCTGCAAGCTGAGGCTCCCGCTAAGTCCTGAAGCCAGAATATCTGCACCAGCTCAACCATGGTGCCGCCAGAAGAGGAGCCTCTCAAATTGCCTAATGGAAGCAGAGATGGCGCCTCTGTGAATTTCATGAGTTTGAAGTCCTCTCAAGTAACCAATCAAACCCTACTGCCAAAGATAAACCCAGGCTTTGGGCCCAACCCCATGACCACAGCAAAGAATCAAGAAAATTGAGTGACCAAATTGGACGTTCTGACCAATGAGAGAACACCCAGCCAAGGTGCCATTTTGCTGCTCCCACACCCAGGCCCTCTGGCTGCCCACCCACACTTTTCCTGATATTTTGATAAATTCCTGATGGAAAATACTAAGTTTGGAGGCGGAATGCTATATATGCCTATAGATTCTGCGCTCAAACCTTATTGCCATTTTTAAATAAATGTTATGTTGGCTCTTACAGCTATTGCCATATTTTGTATTTGCCGTCTATCAATTCAGTTCAAGATCTCCTGGCCCTCCTGTCCCACTGCCCGCAGCTTTCCTTCCATCTGGTGCATCCTTTGGGCCCGTTCACTTCACTGATTATCCCTTGAAGCCAAATATAAGGATTATACACCAGAGAAAATCCTCAAACTTGACCCGCTAGCCTGCATCCAATCTGCTATTAGTTACAACCGCCAAGGCCTGTGGATATTCTCCACCCCAAAACTATTTAGAGGAAAATTCAATTATCTCCTGGCCTACAATATCTATATGGAACTGCCTGTAACACCCAAACTGATGCCAGCCTCTTCACCTGACCTTCCAACCAACCATACCAGCAAGCTTTTTGGAATAGTGTACATCACCCTCACAGGGGTGGTGGACATCATTGTACTGGCTGCCGGCCCGTGGTCTTGGGTGAGGAAGTCTGCTTCCTACCTTCTAAAGTTAGCTCCTCTCTTGTGGTGGGCCCTGCCCACAAAAACCCCGGCCCAAGTTACCCCCAGAAACGGCAGGCCAGCCGCCCAAGACTGGGTCCCTGACACAGGGACTAGCAGCAGTGGGTGCTTATTGGCAGGGCTAATAGTGGGTCTTGTCCAAGCCACAGCTTCCACATAGGTCTGGGCCCTCAGTGGCACCAATTTGGCGGGCCTTGGCTGGACTGGCTCTGGGGAACAGAAGTGGCAATGTTTTGTTTTGCCGTTGTTGTTCACCACGTCACCTGAACTGGCCAATTGCAATACTTTTTTTGGACTGGCAACTGGCAACAGCTGGTGTTTGTTGGCAGGGCTAGTGATGGGTCTTTCCCCAGCCTCCTTTAGGCAGACCACATCACCTGCGTAGACATGGGTCTTCAGTGGCGCCAGTTTGGTGGCAATCTGGCAACCATTCAGGGAATCTTCAGTATTAGACCGGCAGGCCGCAGAGTAATTCAAAAATTCAAGTCTGTGACTTATTGGATTGGCAGGTCCTGGACCGTCCTGGGGGGTCTGATCCGCCTTCAGGGGACTGGGGTTTGACTCTTGGGGTTTCAATACAAGTATTGAAATGTCATTCATGACATCATCCCCTTCCTTCCTGGGGGTCCTTTCCTTCCTGGCCTTCTTCTTGAGGTATTGTTGGATTGCTTGTTGGGCGTTGGGTAGGTTGCTTAATGGTTCCCAGGTGCTTTCCTTGGGTGGATATCCCTTCCACTTGACATAGTACTGGAGAGTTTTATAGTGGGTACAGTCTCAATGAACATATTCAACTTTGTATTCTTCAGAGCGTCCTAATTGGATGAGAGGAGGATCAGTCTTGAGTTTCTGGTGGGGGAGGGATTTCCCTTCTTTCTTGAATAGAAGCACACAGTGGAAGACGTTATGTATTTTCCACAAGGGGGGTAATTCTAGTTCAAATGCTACTTCACCTACTAGCTTGGTGATTTTGTAGGGGCCACTTCTTCTGTGGGCTAACTTCTGGCAGGGGACAGTCAGGGGCACGTTTTGAGAGTCCAAGTAGACTTTGTCTCCTACTTTCAACGGCTTCCCAGGGGTCCTTTTTTGTCAGCAAAAGCCTTATAAGTCTGGACTGCACGGGTCAGGTTCTTAAGACAGGTTTGTTGGGTGTTGTGTATCTTTTCAATCCAGGTTTGTCCTGACAGGTTTATTTCCTTACTACCAATACTGGGGTCCCAAGATGGGTCAAAACCATAATTGGCTTTGAAGGGGGACATTCCGATAGATGCATGGTCTTTGCTGTTGTATGCATACTGTGCCATGGGTAGCATCTCAGCCCAGTTGTCTTGGTCAGCGTTGACATAGCATTGTAGATATTTTTCAATTATTTGGTTTACTTGTTCAGTCTGGCTGTCAGTCTGTGGGTGGTATGAGGTGAATACACAGCGTTTTACCCCTAAGTCCTTCATCACTTGAGTCCAATAATTTGAGGTGAATTGAGGGCCCCTATCATTGATAATTTCTGACAGAGTGCCATGTTGGGTTAGGATGCGGTCATGGAAATGTCTAGCTGTCTCTGCAGCAGTGCAGTGGGTGGTAGTAGGAACAAAGTAGGACATCTTAGTAAACCTATCTACCATGACCAGGATGGCGTTGAACAAATTGGAGGGGGCAGTTCTACAATATAATCCATTGAAACAGACTGCCAGGGTCCCGCTGGTATGTCTAGTAGTCTTAGCAGGCCTTCAGGTTTGGATCTATGAGGTTTGGTTCTTCCACACATCTCACAGCCTTCAATGTAGGCAGCCACATCTTTGTCCAGTTGGGGCCAAGCGTAATTCTTCTTAATTCCTCGGAGTGTCTTGAGTCTGTCAGGGTGGCCAGCCATCTCTGAGTCATGATAGTCAATGAGTACCTTAGTCCTTGTTTCACCTTCTGGTACATAGATCTGGTTGTGTAATAGCAGGGTGGATCCTTTTAGCAAGAATCCTTTCTTGTGGTGGCGGCTCTCTGGGTCTGAGGTCAAGTTGACAGCAAGTTCCACTGAGTATTTGTCTCGTTTCTGCGCCTCAATTATGTCAGGTTTGTGGGCCATGATCTTCATGTACATCAGTTGGATGCCTAGGCTGGCAGGGTCAAGGAGTACATGAGTGTTGTGGTCCTTGGTTTCTGTAGAGGAAGGGAACAGGTCAGCTCTTCTACTCAGGGCGTCAGGTACCACGTTCACCTTTCCGGGTTTGTAGTTGATGGTCAAGGTGTAGTCAGCCAGTTCTAAGGCCCATCTGCCCTGCCTTTGGTTCAGATGTCTGGGTTTAAAGAAGTAAACCAGGTTCTTGTGGTTGATTAGAACCTTTACTGGAAACTTGGCGCTACATAAGTACCGGCGCCAATGTTTCAAGGTCTTTATTATAGCAAGCATCTCCTTGTCATAGATTGGGTAGTTTCCTTTGGCAGGCAGCATCTTCTTGGAGTAATATGATACAGGATGTAGCATACTATCCCCTCCTTCCTGAAGAAGGACCCCTCCCACCGCAAATTCAGACGCGCCAGTTTCCAGCACAAAAGGCTTGGATGGGTTGGGCATGGTCAGGACGGGGGCGAAGGTGAAGGCGAGTTTCAGGGTCTCAAAGGCGGTGGTGCATTCCGGAGTCCAGGCAAAGGTGACCTTGTCAGAGCACAGGCGGGTCAGGGGCAGGGTGATGAGAGAAATTTTTTGGATGAAATCCCTGCAATAATTTGCCAGGCCCAAGAAACTTCTCATGTCCTTTCTGCTTTTGGGCACCAAACAAGATGTTATTGCTTCTACTTTGTCCTGTGCCATTGCAAACCCGCTGGTCTTCACTACATAACCCAGGAATTCAACCTCGGACTGGAGGAATTTGCATTTCTTAAGCTTGGCATGTAAGTTTGCTTGGGAGAGTTTTTTTGAGTATAAGGTCCAGGTGGTGCAGGTGTTCCTTGTGAGTCTTGCTGTAGATGAGGATGTTGTCTAAGTACGCAACACAAAAGCGGTCAATATATTCCCCTAGGACAGTGTTGATCAACCTTTGGAAAGTGCTGGGGGCGTTGCATAGGCCAAATGGCATTACTAGGTATTTGTACAGCCCATATCTGGTTTTGAAAGATGTCTTGTATTTGTACCCCTCCTTGATTCTGATCTGGTTGAAAGTGTCTTTCAGGTCAATTTTTGAGTACAACTGGGCTCTAGTTAATACATCACAAAGGTCGTTGGCGTTAGGGATAGGATAGCGGTTCACCACAGTAATATCATTCAGCTTCTGGTAGTTTATGTAGGGATGCATTCCGCCATCTTTCTTACCTAAAAAAAGCATGGGTGACAAGCAGGGGGCCTTTGACACTCAGATGTAGCCATTTTTTGTCATATCCTCCAGGTAAGCTTTCAAGGCCGCTTGCTTGCAGTGATTGTAGCTATAGATGAGGCTGTGATGTGGTTGGGTACCTGGTAGCAGATCTATAGCGTGGTTGTAGATTGAGTGGCTGGGTAGTTTTGTGGCCTCTTCTTTGCTAAATACATGGCTCCATTTCTGCAAGGCGGTGGGTAGTGGCCCAACGCTGGGTTCCATCTTTATGGCTAGGAGTCTGTTGTTTGGCGCTCTGCTATGGCTTATACAGAATGGAACAATATCACAAGACTCAGGTTGTCCCAAAGTGGCAGTCTGCTCACAATAGTTTAGAATCAAGCCATGTCTGTTGGACCATGAGTTGCCCAGTACTAGAGGATGTGGCAATCCCGGCAAGAGGATCAAGGGGGTTGGATACATGTTCTGTCCAATTGTCAAAGGAAGTTCCTGTTTGTGTTTATAGCCAGTTATCAGGAATGACAATTTGGATGCTCCTAAATCTCAAAATACAGAATCAGAGTCAAACCCTGGACAAAACCCTTTGCAGACCGCCAGACTCATAGGCTGAGAACACAATAACCCACTACTAATTGATGAAGTTGCTGCCAGCTCACCAGGACCCAAACCCTTAGCTGCCCTGCAGGATTCTGCAAGCAAACTGCCAGTGCAAGATGCCAGGAATTTCCCCAAGGTGCCAACGCCTGACACCGGCGGGTTTTCTGGTGAAATAGACAAATTTCTCCCTGGAAGTTATTCTGAACTCCCTCAAAGTCCCGGGGAAGGCACTGAACACAAAGAGGCACCCAATACCCAAATTGATAAACAGAAGGAATCAAAGTCTTCTCATCCTAAAGCAGCCAGTGATAAACCGCCAGGGCCAAGCGCCACACTGCCATCTGAGACACCCAATGCCAACCCGCCCAAGCCCAGAACACCCAACCAGGTAGTGAAGCCTGGCAGTGTAGTATAAATACCTGTCAGGCCAAGATCAACCCCCTTTGTCATTTTTAAATAAAGTTTATGAGATATTGGTTTCCCCAACTATTGCCGTATTTTATTCTTGCCATCTTCCAGTTAACCCCAAGATTGTCTGCCCCCCTGCCAGCCTGCCAGCTACGTACCGCCTGCCAGGTGCCCCCTTTGGTCCTGTCCATTTCACAGAGTACCCCTTGAAGCCTGAGTATAAGGACTACACCACCAACAACATACTAGCCTGGGATCCCTTGGCCAGAACTACTGAGTTAACCAGATAAAACCAAGAAGGCCCTTGGTACATTACCCAACCCCACCTGTTCAGAGATAAATACAACTTCCTTCCCGCCTACCAAATGGACATGGAACCACCTGTCACCCCCAAACCAATGCCTTCCTCTGCCGCCAAGCTCCCACTGGACCATACCAACAAGCTTTTTGGAACTGTATATATTACTCTCACGGGAGTAATAGATACTATTGTCCCAGCCGCCAGTCTGTGGTTGTGGGTGGGCAAGTCAATGTCCTACCTCATTAAGTTAGCACCAATCCTTTGGTGGGCTCTGCCCACCCAGTCTGCAACCTGCCTGTGGGGTTCCTGTCCACCAGTCCCCAAGTGTGTCCTGGATTGTAGCCAGGGACCGGTTGGAAGGGGTTGTCATTCTCTAGTAAGGGGAAATGTATCTCAGAAATATGTATAGGGGTTGAAATGGGCTTTTATTCACTCTCAGAAGGAAGATCCCCTTAGAAAACTTCTGGTATATGGCCTGGGGGGGTCAAGGAAACAATATGAATTTGCCAACACTTGGAGTCCTCCAACAATATCTTAGACTCCTTGTACTTTGTCTTGGACTCCTGCTCCTTAGTCTTGGACTCCTGCTCCTTAAGCTTGGACTCCGACACCTTAATCTTGGACTCTGGCGCCGCGCTTAGAATCCAGCTTCTTATTCTTGGGCTCCTGCTAAGTTATCTTGGGTTGTATCAGTCCAACCAAGCTCCTGCTGGTGATCAAAAGGCTTCAAAAACATCTTGGCAGAAACTCAGAAGACCTGGGAAAGACCTCCAAAAGCCTTCCAAAAGATCTTGAAAAGACCCAGTAACTTTCCAGCCAGCCCCCTTCTTATAGTGTCCTTTTCCCAACGGTTCTGCCTTCAAAATGGCTTTATTCATAAGCTTAAGCCATTGCTGCTAACTTTTTCCTATAATAACTTAAGCTTACATACTTACTTTCTCAAAAGCTTAAAGTATTAATTCACTATTTCCTTGTTTATACTTTAAGCTTTTGGCTTCCAACCAATCATTTTCATCAGGAAACCTTCCAGAACTCAAACAATGAATACAGAGAGCAGAAATAGACCATTTCTGAAGTTCCACCAGGATCCAACTATGAAAATAATTTCCACCACTCAAACCGCTCAAATTGACAACTCTTTGCGCACCAAAACGTTAACCGGTCCATTATTCCAGCACCATTTCTCCCTGCATTCAACCTAAACCCATTTAAATAGTAGAATACTATTTAAATTGTTCTTTCTGGACCTCTTCAACGTTTTTCCCATATATTTACAAATCTAGTAAAATCCAAGGAAAAAATCCCACCAAAACAACTTTGTATCCAGCTCTCATAGCAACATACCTTTGTCTATCCTAGGAACCTAATAAATAAATATCTTACCCACACTTCTATCCACATTAATTCTTGATTTTAATACTAAACCAAGGCAAAATATTCCACATCTTCCCAATTTGGCAAATCAATTTGGCAAAATCTTGCTCATTTCTCCCAACCAACAGTTCTTCACCATCATCTTGAGATCTTTCAGCCAGCTCATATTCCAGCTCTTCAGCTTAACCAGCAATCAGTCCATTAACTTCATCAGTCCTCTGGCTACTCCTGCAATACAATCTTCTGGTCCTTTGGCCAATCTGCATCATGATCAGCTAGTCCTGCATCATAGTCTTCTGGTCCTTCAGCTTATTCTCTACCAGTTCCTCAACAAATCCTCACTAGGAACCTCCTTTGTTCCTTCTACACACTGAACCATATTGGTTCCCACAATTTAATATGAATTAACAGTCTGTCAACTAGCCTTCACTGTAATCAAACAGTCCCTCTTGCTAGTCTTCTCTGTTAATTCTGTGAACTACCTTGGTTCTTTATCACAGTCCCCATTACCAGAACTTGTAGACCCAGACATGAGTCTACATCAAACTAGCGTTTGACTGGGCCTTTGCAAGTGGCAATCCACTTAGGCCATTCAACCATAGATCAATGTCTATGTGTTGTCTTTACTCACCCAGGTGATTAAGTCTGGGCTTTCAGTTGCAGAGTAATCAGCTCTACTTCCCAGAGGCCTGATCACACCAAGTTCTGCAGCTTGCTTCCCCAAGCAAACCGCCTTGGTGACACCTCTGAGCAAATCTATGCCCTCTAATGCTCACCTTGGGTTTCCCCAAAGCTCCCATAGGGGCATAAACGGGGACACCCTATCAGTCTGTTAGGTAGGATGCTTTCTCACAGACCTCCTGTAAGCGTATTAGGGTACATAGAGCCCTCAAAGCTCTTCCCCTCCATGGCAGCCCACGTTACCCACCAGAGGTCTAAAACCTACTCCCCCCCAGACAGACAAAGTTCCCTGCTTTCTATTTCAGTCTTCACCCTTCTGCAGCCACATTTCCCTGCAAGGTGAAGCACTATAGCCCAAAGAAGCCAATATCTTCTGCTGAGTGGAGGCAACATCTGCCTCTGGTAGTCCTTTTTACCTACCAGGCAGGCCTTACTTACCCTAGTAGTCCTATGTTACCTACTAGGCTCACCTTCAACAAACAACCAAACTTTTGCGTGGCCAATATTAGCCCCGCCTGCAAACCACCAAACATGTGGATCATCACACCGCCAGTTCCCAAACACTAGCAAGCCGGCCAATCAGGGTTGGTTCCCTGACATCAGTGTCCAGAGAACTGTTTCCCATGGTTACTTGTAGGCTGCGCTCTGAAGATTTTAATCCTAGTTCCTTTGCCTGGTTGGTATCAATGAAGCTTTCATCAGCTCCCGTGTCAATAAATGCCTTAACCTGGCGCTTGATCCCCGCACGGTCTATGGTTACTTGGATGAATTTGTAAGATTGTGCAGATGTGTTTATTTGTGCCAAGGATACAGGAGGTGTATTCTTCTTAGGGAATGCTCTGGGTAGGTGTCCGGCCTCGTGGAAGTAGAAACACAACCCATCTTGATAGTGGCATTGTAACTTGTTGGAGGACATTCCTGGTGGGTTGGGCGTCATAGCCCTGCTGGCTCAGGCAGGGTACAAGTTCTGTCCTTCTTGGCTTAGACTCAGGCCTTTGCATAGGGGTAGTAGTTCCTCCAGGCTCAGTGTAGGCAGGTGGTGCTTCAACAGGTCTTCCATGGCTGAATTAACTCCCTTTCTGAAGATAATGGCAGATAATTCATCTTCAAGTTGGGTGTGTGTCTTAAGTTTAAGGAAATCATCAATATAGGCTTGGATAGGGCGGTTTGCTTGACAGATCTCTAACAGAGAGTTCAGCGCATAATATCTGGTGTCTTGGTCATTGCCAGTGCTCATGAGTTTGGCCGCAAATCTCAAATAGTCAAGGCAAAATTCAACATCTTCAGTAGTGGCTTTCCTGAATCAATCCAGTGCATCTCCTGATAACATGGCAGCCATCCCCAAGACTTTCTCAGTGTCACTGGGGTAGGCATTGGCTTTGGTTTGGAAGTGGAGGCAGAGGACAGGCATGGCTTGGCAAACTTCTTCTAAGGCAAGTTTGCTCATCTGGGGCATATCCACCTTGGTCGTGGTCTGGTTCACTATCACATTTTAAACTTGTGATGTGGCTAGGTTCTGGGGTTGTAAACCAGGTGCAGGGTCTTTCAATTCTTTGGCAGGTTGGTTCTTCATCCATGAGAGTATCAGGGAGGTAATTGCCTTATGGGTGTAGTAAGTGATTATCACAAAAAAGCATACAAGTTGCCCCAAGTGTTAACAACATCTTGAGGCCCAGGTTACTGTGTTTGTAAAAAATTGTCATAATGTCAGGGAGCCAGTCATAGGTAGAGGCATTGGGCGGCTCAGGATGAGGTGCAGCCAAGCTGGCAGATAAGGCCCACCATAGAATGGGTGCTAAATTGATAATGTAAGATACAGATCGCCCAAGCAAGGACCAGGGTCCAGAGTTGGGGACCATGAAATCCACCAATCCTGTTAAAGTAATGTAGAGTACTCCAAACAGTTGGGTAGAGATAGTCTTGGCTGTGGCAGTAGGTTACAGTGAGCGGTCTGGTCTTGGGGTTAATGGCAGAGTCATGGGAACAAAGTATGCTGGTAGGTAGTTATACTTGTCCTTGAACAATAAAGGCAGTATCTCAATACTCTTTCCTTCACGTCCTATGTATTTGGTACTTTTAGTCCTTGCCAACGGGTCAGCAATGAGGATGGTTTCTAAGTTGTACTCCAAATAGGCCGGGTTAGGCGGGTATTCAGTAAAGTGCACAGGTCCAAAGGGGGCTCCCGGGGGACAGTATAATGCCTGGGGCGGTTTTGCAGGTTGGTCTCTGGAGGGGGCGGCGGCCTGGTTGTCTACTTGGCCAGAATTAAGATGGAAGATCACTAAGACTAGATAGGGTAGAATTTGTTCAAACCAAAGGTTCATAAACTTTACTATCAAGAATGATGATGTGGTCATCACCACACTGCCAGCGTTTTTATACCATGTGAATTTGCTTCTTTGCCTTTTACAGGCTTTGGGTCCATGGGCAGTTTGCCGGTAGGGCATGGGTCTTGGCTTGGGGTCTGGAGGGCATTGGGTCCTGGTTGGGCACACTCTGGCAAACAGGAATGCTTGATTTTACCGCTTTGGTTCACCATGTCACCTGAGCGGCCTAATTGCATTCCCCTTCCTGGACTAGGGACTGGCAGCAGTGGGTGCTTATTGGCAGAGCTAATAGTGGGTCTTGTCCAAGCCACGGCTTCTGCGTAGGTCTGGGCCCTCAGTGGCACCAGTTTAGCGGGTCTTGGCTGGACTGGCTCTGGGGAACAGAAGTGGCAATGTTTTGTTTTGCTGTTGTTGTTCACCACGTCACCTGAGCTGGCCAATTGCAATACTTTTTTTGAACTGGCAACTGGCAACAGCTGGTGTTTGTTGGCAGGGCTAGTGATGGGTCTTTCCCCAGCCTCCTTTAGGCAGACCACATCACCTGCATAGGCATGGGTCTTCAGTGGCGCCGGTTTGATGGCAATCTGGCAACCATTCAGGGAATCTTCAGTATTAGACCGGCAGGCTGTGGAGTAATTCAACAATTAAAGTCTGTGACTTATTGGATTGGCGGGTCCTGGACTGTCCTGGGGGGTCTGATCCGCCTTCAGGGGACTGGGGTTTGACTCTTGGGGTTTCAATACAAGTATTGAAATGTCATTCATGACCATAATATTGAAGTATATACTCAGAATACTGATTATCCTTCCCCATTTTAATTCTTCATAACCACCTCCTCTGTGTCTCAATGTATTTTCTTTTCAATATAAATATTCACTATATAGCCAAATAAATATCATAATATTACAAATATGCTTCCTGACCCTTCTTGAAGGCAACTGCAGTGAACTCAACTTAATGGATTAAAAAGGAACAATCCAAAAGTGAGAATCAAAAAGTGGCCAACTTGGCACTTTTTAAACTTCAAAATTAGACTAAAACAATTTATCTGGGATAAGAAAATTGATATGGAAATATAAAAGACCTTTTATTCATTCTCTCAACCAATAAAGCCAAGAAAAGGCAATCACTTCATTATGAAAAGCTATTTTGAAAAATTAACAGGTATTGGCTTGGTCACTTTTAGATTCTCACTTTTTAATCCATACAGTCAAGATTGTCACTGTTGCCTTCTTGAACCATTAACTTCCCCACCTTGTTCAATTCATGAACCATAAAAATTTCAGTTGTAATAAATCATCATAAATTTATCAATACAGAAGTTTTCAAACCTACAGGGATGAATAATCAAGTCAGCTCAGAAGAAGTAAGCCAAAAAAGTTTAAAGTAAACCAAGTATATGATTAATCTATATACAGTTTCCAATTTTTTATTGCACTCATTTAATCTTCTTTTGATCTGGGTGAGTAACATCTAAGCTGACTTAACTGTATTCATCTCCATAGATTTAAAAGCCATATCAATGCTTTATTAACATTGTAATATACTTATGGATATATTGGATTAAAAATGCAGGGCTCTGAAATGCAGCTGTGGTTGGCCTCACAAAACAATCACCCTGGGAATCAAATATAGAACTATCCACTAGGAAAACCAGAGTATGGTTCAGAATTACAGTCCCATAATTATCAGTTTGAATTGTCACCTCATGCACCAGGACCAGTTCTTTAACTGGTTTAGGAGGGCAAAATAATTCAACTGACTGGGGTCTACCAGCTTCAGTGCTAAAAATAGGCCAGATAGCTCTCAGGAGCATATTGGGGCCCAGTTAATGCCACCAATCAACTGAGTGCTTTTCAGATCAACTATCAGTTGGTTCTGTGGTAGGAAGTATGAGATTAGGCTGATTGACCACAAATGATCAGGATAATCATTGCACACAGATCTTTATCAGTTACACACCATATTATCATTAGTTCAATATTATATTAAGTATAGTAATTATACGCTGTGTAATCATCAATATATTATAATAGATATGACAGTTATACGCTGTGTAATTGTTAGTTTATTATAATAGATGCAACAATTATACACCGTATTATCACTTGATTATCATTCCTATGTGTAGTGATTATACACCATATAATTACTTTTTTATTATAATTGATATTAGCATTATACGCTGTATAAACATTAGCCAATATAATGATTATCACTGATTACACTGCGTGTAATCATGTAATCATCAATTGTATATTGCTCATTCCATCCTATTGGACATTGTATCAACTCAGTCCCACCCAACCTGATGGACGTATATGAGTATATCAAACAAGTGATGTGTATATGGCTAAGAAATACTGAGTTTGGATCAGCATTACACAGCGTATAATTGGATTCCTCATTGGTTTGGGTCAGCATTACACAGCGGATAATCCACGAGTTGATATTGGATTGAGTCTGCTATTATACGGCGTATAATCACCAATTTGACCTATTGCATTAATAAGCAGAAGGCTTGCCAGCCAGAAAAGGATCACTGATTAAGCCCTAAAAATGGAATACCGGAATTCTACCTTCCAATGTTGGAGGTCAGCTTAAGGACCATTTATAAGCGTCAACTAAATACGGCGTAGTTTCCCAGCGCAATAATAGGCGTGTAAGATACAGCCAATCAATAAATGACAGTAGGCTAGCTCAAGAAGAGCGTAGGCTGTAGCTGAAGTGCCATGTACGCCTGCTAAGGCCAGTAGCAACACATGTGCCAAGGACAGCCAATCAGGATAGGCACAGCCAGCAAAGATGGACCTATTGCAAAGGTAGCCACTGAGAACTGTCTGAAAGGACAAGAACAAGGGTTGTTGCAGTATATATTGATACAGACGCCTGAAAGGATGACAACAAGTTCTTAGTTACACCTGGATAGATTGCAGCTGCTGGCTAGATTGTACTCCAGTTTCAATAAACATATTTATCTTCAAAGTTCTATTCTATTGTAGTTTGTAGTGCTCTTGCATGGGATTAGGTAGAGTACATTGGCAAGGCTAACATCTATCTGTAGCTTTGAACATACCAGCAATAACCCAAGTTGCTCAACAGGAAGATTGTGGCTCTCCTGCTCCCAGGAGGACAAAAATGGGCAACAGCGCCCATGTCAACAATAATAATGTCAACAGTGGCCATGTTGACACTTTGTTGACATGGTCACTGTCAACTCAAAACTCTAAATCTCCTATGTTTTTTGCTAGTTGCACTAGCTTAATTCTTTTTTTTAAAGCGTTCAGGGGTGTGAACCCAGAAAACACGACAAAATTGTGGTCATTTCAACACAATTTAATATTAAGCTTAATAAAAACCCAATTTAACCAGATTTTTCCTTTACGTTTACTAATAAAAATTAGTTTATTTTTTTATTTGTTTTCACAACGTAAAAATGTCAATGTCAACACTTTTTAAGCCAAACTTATTTTTAACATTAAAACTAAAACATCTACAGTACTAAAATTAAGTGCACATTTAAAAATATTTTTTATTAAATTAATATATAGAAAAAGACATTGTGCATATAGCTGATTGTTGAAATGTTCATCTTATTATCAAGTTTATACTTCTGGGAAGTATAATAAACAAAATAAAGGGGAAGATTAAGAAGAGAATGATACTTTATTGAATATGAATATAGGTTAATATATAGTATCATGATAAGCCACATGTTGTCCATGTACATCATGGAGGTCATGGGGTTTATCTGAGTAATGTTCCTCTTGAGTCACAAGGCTTAATCAAGTTGTGTTCCATTTAGGACCTGGATTGAGAGATCCCTGTCATAGATGGTTAACTGATAATGGTGCCACCAGTTTATTGACTGGGCGGTGAACCACTTGGTGAGCTGCTCAGTGATTTACTTGGGTTGTTAATTCCCCAAGAGGGAGTAATTGAAGATGTTGCAACATTATAAATATATATGGCACTTATTCTGGCTTTAATATATTAAGTAGATTGGTGGCTAACAGCAATCCAATAATTTAAGTGTGAGTTACTATGTAATTTACTATAAAGTTTATTATTAAAAATAATGTCAACACTCAGAAATGTTGTTTATTTGCTTGTGATCATCTGCCAGGGTGGAGTTAAGCAAATTAGAGTGGCACAATTAAGCTTAAATTAATATGCCACCTCATATAAAGAATGTTGTAAGTGACATTGTTGACACTTTACCCCTTTAATTACTGAAAATAACTTTCTTAAGAACTTTCAATATACACAATAGTAAATTATCATATTACCACTAACCAAATATTCTTTTTAATAAAAAATAAAAACTTTGATAATTTTTTTACTTATTTTCATATGTTTTTTTAAATTTTATTATATGAACAAAAACACACAGAAAACAGTTAATATTTGCTAGTCCACTTAAATTTAATTAAGCGTACTATGTTTTTTCATAGTAAATTTTCAAAAAAATGTTGACAGTGACAATGTTGTCAATAATAATTTTTACAATTTTTCTAATTGTCAGTGAGAATTCAGCTTTTTTTACTAATTGTCACTCATAATGTCGACACTTTTAAGTTCTCACATATAAAACTTTATATTTTACATAATAAAATCATCTGATTTTTTGATATGTTGTATTTTTAACTTTTTTCTTTTATATTTTTCAATTTTTAAAATAAAATATGTATCTAAATATAATACTTTTACATATTTACTTAAATTTTAATTTGTTATTTATAACTTTAATAAAATAAAAACTATACAAGTATTTTTACCTTTTAAATGCCAATAAAAGCCACATAAAGTTTAATTTTTATATATTATGTTTTTTAAGTTGTTTTGCTTGTTTTTTAAATACATTGCTTTATTTTAAATCCTTTTACTAATTATTTTAGGACAAGAACACCTCTAAGCAGCCCAAAGGAACCAAGCTTCCTCTAAGCCCACCAAAGCCACCAAGAAGAAGCCTGTCTTATCAAAGAAGGCCACTCTCAAGCCCTCCCTAAAGCCCTCCCCTTAGCCCTCTCCTGAGAAGAGTCCTGCTCACTTCACTGGGGGAGAGGAAACTGATGGTTTAGTTACTGACCACAGTTTCTACAACTTGGCTTCAGACAAAGAGCCAACCAAGAAACGGCGCCAGGCCAAAAAGACCCCATCCAAGGATAAGTATCCTGAACATGAGGAGCACCAAGATAAGCCCCCTTCTGCTTCCCCCCACCATCAAACCCCCTTCAAGTTCATCTTGGGATGATACATATCCCTGCCCCAATTACTTCCATGGCTTCTGTCATGCACCTGCTGGCCCCTGGGACCCTCTATTGGCCCACAATATCTGCAATATTGACAGGAAGTTCAAGATTCCTTCCAACTTACCAAAGTTTTTCCTATATGAGTATAAAAGGTGGGCCAGCCATGGTGGCAAATTGTTACATCTTCTCATGCAATAATGCCAACTGGGGCTTCAAGAGCCAGCACTATACCTGTGAGGACCGCTCCTGCCCAGTGCGGCTCAATACTGAGCGCTGGGACTTGGTCCAAACCATAATGGGCAAGCATATCTGCATCATGTCCAACACAACCATTGCCCGCCTTCTCAAATGGTATCTGGTGCAGGTCATGCCCACCTCAAAGGACCTTTCCCCAACCCAGCTGGCCATGCTTGCGTACAAGTACCTCTCCCCCACCAATCTGAAGAGGGTGCCAACCCACACTCATTTGGTCAAGTTTGTGAGTGATAGGCGCCAAGCCTCAAACCCCCTGGCCAAGGGTGCCACCACCTTTGAAGACCTGGTCCTTTCCAATGCCCTCAAGAAAACTGAGGATGGAGGGATGTTCCTGCTCCATGACAATGGACAGGAAGTGAAGGATAGAATCATTGCCTACGCCACAACCCAAAACCTGGAGCAGCTGAACACTTCTACCACCTGGCTGTGCAACGGCACATTTGCAACCTGCCCAACCATCTTCAAGCAGCTTTGAGTCCTGTATGGGCAATTTGATGCACAGGTTATCCCCCTTGTTTTTTTCTCCTGCCTGGTGCCAAGGCAGAGGTCTATGCCAGAGAATTCAAAATTGTCTGGGATGCTTTGAACTCCCTTCCCACCAACTAGCTCCCCCTCCTACCCACACCACAAGGGCCAATCCCTCCTCTGCTGAGAAGGATGAGTCCACCCTAGCCACAGAGCAACTAGCTCATGTGCGCTCACTTGGGCCAAAGGTGATTATCATGGACTTCAAGCAAGCTCAGTTAAGAGCCTTCAAGGCCACCTTCAATGGAGAAGTACAGGGCTGCTTCTTCCATTTTAGGCAGGCCCTCATCAAGAATCTCAAGAGCAAGAAGGAGCTTTTGACAAGTATCTTAATAATGGTAAATGGAATTGCTGATTTGCCATCACCCAGTTTGCTGCCTTGGTTTTTGTGTGGCTAGAGCATACTGGGATTGGCTTTGAGGCCCTCCTGGAGGATGCTTATATCAAGAAGCACTCCACCATCTTCAAAGGCTACCTGGATTACTTTGAGGGGCAATGGGTAGGCAAGAAGGTGACTGCCCAGAGAGGAAAGAGCAGGGCCACTGCCCCTTGGAATTTCCAGGGTGCCTGCCTCAAGGGGGAGATGAAGACCACTTCCAGCCTGGAAGTGTGGCACAAGCACCTGAAGGTGAAGTTTGGGGCCAACCCCAAATACAACAAGTTCTTCCAGAAGCTACAGGAGGAGCAGGCCTGGACTGTTTCAAAGTTTTGCGGCCTGGCCAACTGGGTGGCCCCAAGAAGAGGAAGTCCAGAAAGAAGGACTACCAGGAGGACGTTCAGAAGGTGGTGAAGAAGAAGTATAAGGTGGCAAAAATCAAAAAATACCTTGAAGATGTAGCAACTGCTCTTGCTGGTGGCTTCAATTAGCCCAGTAAACTTTGCTTTGCTTTGCCTGGATTGTTTTTACTTTTTATTTTTTTTATTTTTTGGATAGTACTAATCTTTTTAGGTATAAATGGTAAGTTTCAGATACAGTTTCAATGTGGTTTAGTAAGGAATATATTATATTTTGTTAATTTATCTTTAAGGTGTCAGAAAATTGCAGACCATGGTATTTATCATCAGCCAAATGATATCCTAAGTCTTTTAACATTAGGAAAGTACAGAGAACATGTGATTTTGGTGTAACCTTTGGCCTGGAATATTTTATTTTCATCAGAAGTAGCAAGTCTGACAGGGCCCAAGGCCCAAAGGATTTGGGACAGTTCTTCCTACTTCTGGATATAGGTTCATAAGTTGTTGTCTCTATATTTTACTATAGAGTTTAATACTGTATGGCGACAGTATAATCTTTTGCTCTCCAATTAATTAGAATTAAACTAGGGAAAGGATTTAAAATATCAACTCTTTATTAGACAACTGATATTGAGGCTGGGCCGGCCCCCGTGTTTATCTGGGTTATCTCAGACCCAACCTTGAGTGGGTGTGGTTTGTGACGGAAGCTCACTTGACGGCTTCCACAGCTCAGTATCCTTTATGAGGCTGTGCAACTATCCCTCAATCTGAGCGGAGTAGCTGTGAACCTGGACCATGTTCCAGGTGGCTAGCTAGCCAGACTGGCTACTAGTTGGTGGAGATTATTATTCCTCAATCAGAGCTACTCTAATACAATAGGCTCAAAGCCTTTTATCTTAGAGTGTTTGGCCTGACAGCCCAACCTATTTTAGGCTCTTCTAGAAGTGTTTCAGATGATGGCCCATATGATGGCCCAGTCTATTTTAGGCTCTTCTAGAAGAGTTTCAGATGATGGCCCATATGATAGCCCTTGTTCTAGAATGTAATTAAAGTTTAGAATAGTAATTATATATGGGAAGTATGTTTGAGATGGTTGTTGAGATGGACTAATTAATTGCAAATATCTGCATGTTTCACTATTAATTAGGAATACATGAAATTGTTAATGTCAGGACATGATTTGGTCATTAATTCATTGATCCTGCAACCCGCAGCCCACATCATTCTATTGAAATCATTCCAAAGAGCAATTGCCAGCTGGCCCACAATAATTGGTTGAATCCATTAATTAGTCAATATACCAAAATCCTGACATAAGGCATGATATTTTTCTAGTTATGCTTATATAAAGTATAATAAATGTAAATTAGATATTTTTTATTTTTTATTCCCACAAAAATTAAAATTCCAATGAACCAAAAATAAAGATATATTATATATCATAATAACAAAAAAATTAATTTTATAATAAAGAGTGTAATTTACATAGAAAATTCAAAAATGCAATAAAAATTTACCATAAGTAATAAGAATAAGGAGATACAAGTAACTATTTTTCAATTTACTGAGGTCATTTTAGTATAATAAGATATTTTAAAATAATTTATTTATATTAAAAATGTTCAGGGTAAAGTGTTTTGTTAATTAAAAAAGTGTCAACATCCAGGAAACGGTAGGACACGCCATTTCAAAAACAGCATCTTGAAATACGCCATCTCAAATTTCTGCTATCTCAATCTACTAGTAAAAACGCCATTTTGATTTACGGCATTTTGACTAAGAAAAAACAGTTTTAAAATTTTAGATTTTTTGAACTCCAAAAATTACCCAAAAAATTCCCAAAAATAAAAATTCAAAAAACATTTCTAGGCTTAAAAAAGCCTCAGAATTTCAAATATACAATAAAAAATGGGGTCAATTAGTAGCAACATAGTTGCGTAAAGCCCAAAAGTTAAAATATACCCAAAAACAACCATTTTCATCTATTTTAACTATAAACTATACTTTAAAATAAGCATATAATTGTACCAAATACTAAAAAAGTTAAAAAATAATAAAATTAAAGGAAAGAAGAAAGAAGATAAAGAAGAATTTATTAGTAAAGGGCTCAAAGATTAGTAGAAAAGGCAACTGAGATAGCTTGGAGATGCTCAAGCTTGCTATCCTTGGGATAGTAGGCAAGGACCCCCTTGCTAATCTCTGTATACTTTTTCACCGCTTTGGTCTGCTTGGGGGGATCACACTTGGTCTTCATGCCTGTTTTAAAGAGGCGGGCAGAGATGGCCTGCTGGGTTTTGAGATGCACCATGATTTTGTTGAACTTGGGCTTCTGAACCCAGATCCTTGTGGCAAATTGACTATGCCACCCTTCAAGAGAAGAGGTGGTCTTAATTAGGCCATCTTTTACCTGCTTAAAGCAGTTCCATGTGATTGAGTCACCGCCTTTTCTAATGCGGCGTGCTCCCAAAAAATACCAACCCATTGAGTTTCAAAATACTCAATAAAGGGCGCAAAGGCTGCCTGGTTGGCAATAATGTAAGGATGGCGGAGGAGGGCATCATAAAAGGCATTAGTCTCCTACTTTTGCACAAGGACAAGGGCAGCAAAGCAATTGAACAAGTCCTTTGCTTCCTTTGTTCCTTCAATGTAGACCAGCTCATGAAGTGCAGAGCACTTTTGGAGGGGGCAGCAGAGTGCTTGCCGGAAGTGGAAGTAGCATCCCTGAGGGGAGCTCTTGAAGACTCTAATAAAAGCATTGGCCTGAGCCTGCTCAAAATCTACTACCAGATATTCATGGTAGGGAAGGCTTTCAGGATTTTTCTTGATTGGGGTGGCTTCCTCTGACTGGGACTTTTTCTTGCGCCCTCTAGTCTCCTTTGGCTCCTCTTCAATGGTTGGGAGGATCTCATCCAACTTGGCCTTTAATATTGTTAGAGCCCAGACATAAGTTTCCTGCTTCTTATTTGGGAGGAAAAAGAAGATCAGGGGAAGAACTAGATTGCCAACCTGCCCATGGATATTCCAAAGCTGGCTGAAGAGCTTTGGGCAGGTGGAGAAAGTGCCATCTGCAAGCCAGGTCTTGCATTTTAACAGGTTGCAAAGATCCTGGCTTGTTGCAAAGTAGATGATCCGCTCTGGGGTATGTTGCCCATTGTTGTGAAGGAGGAATCTCTCTTGATGCCATGAAAGCTTTTGCTCCTCAGTTAGAATCAACTGGTCAATTGATGTAGCACTGACGCCTTCAGTGCTCAGAGCATATCTCTAGTCAGTGAGATATCTCTGTAGTTTTAAGGCGCTACCAACAGTTACCAGTTGGGTATCATTTAGATTAATAAGCACATCATTTACAACCTCAGTTGCAGTTTGGTCATTTGTGGTTGGGATCACCTGGCAAAGAAACCAGAAGATCAGTTGATATAGAGGATGAAAGGCTTGGCACAGTCATGCCCAATAGTCAGGGCTTTAAACCAAGTGAACCCATAGGTGGTAAGTCTAGCTGGACAGTCAACATTATCACATTTGAAGTGATGTTGACAGATGGGCTTCTTATTGTTGTTGCAGCTGAAGCTGTAACCCTTGTGGACAAAGCCAGCACCCCCTTTCTTTGTCATAATTGGATAGCTGACAGGGTATGTTGTTGGCACAGCAAAGGTGCCATTTTGGTTGCATACATTGTGGATTGAGTTAAGATCCCAGAGCTCAATTGGCTCATCTGCAGGAGCACCAGGCTCAGGCTCCTGCTCCTCTTCATCCTCAGGCTCTGAAGTGGGATCAGAATGGCAATTGAAGATGAACAACTTCTCTTGAGGGTCTGAAGGGGAGTAAACAAAAGGAGAATAGGGAGGGGTTGGGCTTGTTTCCTCAGGCTCTGGTGAGGGCGTAGGTGTCTTGGGGGGAGCTTTACCCTTAGCAGGCTGCCTTTTAGGGGTAGTTTTGGCCTTCTTGGCCTTGGGAGGAGTGGTCTTGCCTTTGGAGGCCTTGGAGGCCTTGGACGCAGCTTTGTTGATGGACTTGGGAGGTATCTAAAAGTGAATTAGTATCAAAATATGAGCAATTTGGGGGTTGTTTTTAAAGATAAAAATGAGAATGTTTTTACTATTAAAGTAGTAATTATTTTTACATAGAATTGTAGAGGAATTAAAAAATATATACTATCAAAATTGCAATGTTTTTTATTTTGTAAAAATATTTTTTTATTAGTAACACAAGTATGCAAAACTTTGGGGTTTGACTGAAAACTTGCAGTCAAAACGGCGTTTTCAAAGTGACGTAATCAAGGTGCCATAGCTCAAAAACATAGTGTTTTTGACCATTTTTTATATTAAATTAACAAATTTACGGTGGAGCTACCTCAGCTGGGCCAAAGAGTAAAGCTTGAATTTCTCAAAAACTAGCTTATACAACTGGGGTTAAAAAGTACCCAGTTGTTTAGAGGAGATCAAAAAATATATATTTGCAAAGTTTCATATGTTTTCTTACATTTTTATTAATATTGTTTTTGACTGAAACTATACTTTTGAAAAGTGAAAAGCAAGAATTGCGGTGGGGGAATCAATATAGCGTAGCCTGGTGTCATAGGTAATTTCCCCTTATTATCCCCTATTTGTTGTGCGCCTTGAATCAATTAGGTGATATGAAACTCGGTGGAATTTGAAGTGACGTAAATTGAAATGGCATAATCACCCCCTTTCATATTAAAATCACTATTAAAATATTTTATTGAGGAAACCCTTATCAATGTATCAATGTATAATAAAGTTATAAATTACATATAACAAAACTGGGTTTTTTTACCCAGCAATGACAATCACTAAAAGGACTATCATAGTGGCGTCTATTTAAGTTGTTCTTATTATAAGTGTCTTAGATTAATACTATAGGAACATCTTATGGCACTATACCACAGGCTTTATTTTAGTTTGGGTATAAGCTTATTTTAGTTTAAGATAAATGGCATAATTTGAAATGATGTAAAGTCAAGATGGCATAAACACGCCCCACACTAAGTGTTTTCATATGTAAATAAAGTTAGCAAAATAAGATTTAATTAATCTGACTCTAAGTGACAGAATTGAGATGGCGTAAATTCAAGATGCCATATTATAAAGGTATATGTAAATTTTAACTATTTTAATGTTTATTTTATTTTTTTGTGATTCAAAAACACTAACGCAAAAAACGCCATCTTGAATTTAATTTGAGATGGCGTTTTTTGCAATGCTGTTTTTGAAATGGCGTGTCCTACCCAGGAAACAACATTAAGTAAAACCGGGTTGTCACTTTACTATAGTGTTAACATTAAAAGTGTCAACATGACCACTGTTGACATTATTATTGTCAACATGGGCGCTGTTGCCCTCCTCCCCATGGAACCAAAATATGTAGTCCCTGAGGAAGAGTTGAGCCTCCCAGAGTATGCTCCCAGACGGACTCCCTGGCTGCTTGGTGGAATCCTTTTGATGGGTTTAGACTCATAATTTCCCCGTTTATCTCCTGTGTCCTTGCTCTGGATGCTTCTTTGAGCGGCCATTCCATTTCTACACTGGATGGTGTCCTGGTGGGTTTTAATTCCCAGATGGGAGCTAAACTTAGTCAGTTTAGCCCCCTCTCTTACAGAGATAGTCTAATACAAAACAGTAGAATGGCAGTTATATCAATGGTCACTCTCACAAGTGGGTTGAGGATCACTCATTTTACCAGCCAGAACATAAATGAGCCCTTCCCCCAATTCAGAGTGAACCCCATTTCAAAGGGAGAAAGAGAAATGAAGTATTTTGCACTTGAAATGTGATCCCATCAAAGGCAAAATCAATTATGCTTGAATAGCGGGATTCACAACAGCACTTTATATCAGAACAGCCCTCCTAGCCAGCCTTCTGGCCATAGAGGGGTTGAGACCCTGTTCAGCAACCAGTATACATAGCATTATCACCTTGTTGGAGAAGGCTGTGACCCTCTTCAGCCCCTACTACCTCTCCATGGTTTTACAATATCCTGGCTCCCAGTGGCTGTCTTTGTTACCACTACTTACCTAGGGCTTATAGCTATTGTTGAGTACTGGCTGATATCTTATCATACTTGCTGAGAAAGGCTCTTGGTGGTGCTCAGGCTCAGATACACAACCAGAACACTCAAAATCTTGCTGTTCACCACCTTGGATGTGGTAGCTCTGATAGCCTTATAGGATAGCTTGGCACCCTTAAAGTTATGCTTTGCTTCCTCTGTACCTGTGAATTATAGAAAGATTGCTATGTCTATTCAGCCTCAACATTATTCATCCCCTACCATCCCCTACCATCCCCTTCCTGAGTGGGTGCATGTGTTCACCTGATCAGATTTTTGACTTTGGAAGTGGCCTGGACTGCCGCTTCACCAGCTGGGCTGGCAGTATGCCCTTTCTATCCTGGTACAGAATAGACTTCCTGACCACGCCAAGCCAGCCAGCAGCCCTGATTTATCCAGATGCTCTATATCAAGGTCCAGGTATATGGTCCAAACTCCCATCACCCTGATGCCTGCTTATAGGATCTGTATATCCCAGCTGGTCACCTTTGATCCTAAATACCCGCAATAGAGCCGTCAGATCAGTTCCTGTCCCTCCCCTGACCTGAAAACCTCCAGGATCAACTCATACAGCATAGGGTGTCAGGGATCTAGCCTGTGGGGGGTTCCTGGGAACTTGCAGGTGGACAGCCCGTGAGCCCAGCAGGGAGGGTCCACCACAAGATTGGGGCCAACTTTAAAATATAAGACAATGATTTGCCCAGGAGAGCCCAAGGTCCGCTGGCAGGTACCATAGAATCTATCAAGCCAGTGAGAGTGATGTACATCACTCCAAATATCTGAGTGGAAGTGGATTCATTGGCAACAACAGATTTTTGTGGGCGGTCTGGCCACAGGATGAGAGGCAGTGTCATTGGGACCAAATACACAGGCAGGTGGTTGTACTTGTTGCAGAATAGAAGGGGAGGTATAGTGATTTTGTGGCCTTCCCTGTAAACAGTCTTGGTCTCTCTAGTTCTTGCCTCAGTTTTTTAGATTAGGATTTCCTCTAGGGTGAACCCCAAACACACAGGGTTGGGTGGGTACTCAGTGAAATGTACTGGGCTGTAGAGAGCTCCTGGTGGACAATAAAGGTCAGGCAGCCGGTCTGCGGTTTCTTGGGGTTGATGGGTGTGAGGTGCAGAACCACAGGAGGTAGACTATAAATTAAATAGAACTAATATCAAATATGTAATAACCTGGTTGAACCAAAGGTTCATGTCACTTTATTGCAAGAATGGCAATGGGCAACTTCCTGGCGGTCTAGGGTATAAGTATGCCCATCTGTCATGGGTAAACTTTTACAAATTTCTTTGGCCCAGGTGTTACCATCTACCAGGTTTTTCAGTCCTTGGTGGAATCCATTGTGGGAGTTAGTTCATTGGCTGGTTTGAACTGAGAATACTTGAATTCCCTTGTTGGGTTGTGGGATTGATCATCTCTAGACGGCCTGCGTTCTATAGGAAGTTTCTCTATTTCCTTTCCTGTGGAGGCCCAAGTTATTTTGGGTTCTATGGTTGGGCCCACCTGCTGATTGGTTGCGTTAACAGGAACCTTTAATGTGGGGGATGTTGATGTAGGTGATTTTGACTCATCAAGCTTTAAAGGATTTTCTGAAGTTAAATCCTGTTCTGTCTCCTGCCCAAAAATCTGCGGGCAGCTGGTCCTGCGGCCTGGCAGCCCGCAGGGTGTCAGGGTTCAAATCCTGTAGTTGAGGTTTTCTAGTAAGCATGGTCAATAGCAGTTTGTCACTTGTGACATAGGGTATCCTCCATGTTGACAGCCCTGGGAAAAATCTGTCTTATTTCCAATCCCCATGGAAACTTCCTCCTGGATGGAATGATTGGTACAGATGTCTCAGGTAACAATCAGCTTCTATTCCAAGATCTTTAATCAGAGCTTTAGAGGGGATGGAACCAGAATGGTCCTTGAGACATTTGCCATAAGGGGCTTCATACTGTATAAGCCCATCTGGGAGGTTGCCTGACCTACCCCAGAGCTGGCCACCCAGGGCAGTGCCTTCACTGCCCAGATTCCATGCTGGGGGGCTTAATTTTAGATAGCTTGGTATCATGCCTTTGGGTGCAAACTTTTCTGTCCAGACAGCCAAGCATAAGGGTTGAGCTACCTTTGTGCCTGGTTATTGCTTCAAGGTCCCAGTGATTGGGGTGGGCCTTGACCTGGATCTGCATAGCAGGTGAGGGTACAAGTAAGAGTGGCCCAGCTATCTTTGCCTCCATGCATGGATACATAGCTGGACCTTTTTTGTCCTCAGTTCAAGCTGCCTGGTGCTGGGGGATGGCCTCATCTGTTAATCATCTCATCACAGTTAGTAGATGATAAGCTTAACACTGATACTTGGATCTGGTTGGGATCCAGTTTGTTTGGTTTAGATCAGGTTATCCTTACTTGGCCTGTAGCTTTATAACCAACTGGATCAATCTGGTGCAAAGGGGATAGCATTAATTGTCTGAGAAACTTGTTGCTCAGATCCCCTAGCTTTTAGATCTGGTTCAAACCAGCACTCTTGGCGGCTGTAGCTTCAAGATCTTGGGAGCAGAGATGGTTTACTCTAGGGATTTATTGCTTCCTGGTCAAGCTGGCTTTAATGGCAGAAAAGTTTGAAGATGCTTGAGGGACAGTGTACCCAGACAGCTGGTGTTGATGGGCAGGGACCCAGGCTTACCTGACTCCCACCTGCACCCCAAACCTTGATCTGGAAAGAAAGGAGGGCAGCCTCCCATAGCTTCTGGGTCAATAGGACCCTTCAAGTTTGGATACTGTCCAGGGACCAGGGTTACTCTAGATCTCTTGATAATCCCCTGCACACTGAGTAACTGCTGAGAAGATTTGTAAGGTACAGGATTGGATCAAATGGGACCTGATGTAAGTTGTCTATCACTGCTAGCCCTGGGTAATGAGATGGAATCCTCATTAGCACCCTGAAGCTAGATCACTGGTTTGTCTTGAGAAGGGGGTAAGAGAGGTTACAGAGATTGACCAGCACAGTTGGAACTTGGAAAAATTGATAAACAGTTAAACTAAACCCCTTTCACAGTGACATGAGAGCTCAATGTTTATATGGAGAAGAGATATGATACTGGGGAAACAGAACAGAAGGGAAAGGTACCTGTAACCCAGAAAGGGGATGTGGTACTTCTAGATGCATGGGGAGGCTCTGAAAAGCATTATGGAAGCAAGGGGAGTTTAGAAGGGGCAACTTCCAGAATAGACTCATTATTCAAGTTGACTTACTGAATGCTGACAATTTTTTGACATTCATTAAGTCAACACTAGTTTAGTATTTATCTGCCGGAATTGGGAATTTCCAAAACTAAGCTAATTTTTCATAGTGAATTATTAAGTCAGAATTTCAAAATTAAAATGAAACAGGCATAATGTCAACACTCATTTAAACAAAGGCTTATTTTTAAGCCAAAAAACTAATATAATTTACTATGAAAAGATAAGTTTATTTATACTTTTACATTAAGATTGACTCCAGTAAGTAATATATGGATGTTAACCCAAAATAAGAATCCATAAATTTTTTAATAAAATATACAATATTCTAAAAATAACTACTTTTTATATTTGATACTACTGTTTTTATTAAATATATATTAAGATAAGCATTGAACAAAGACATATGCCAACTTTCATAGTGTTCTTTGTATTATTTAGATATTTACTGTTATTTTAAACTCACTGGATAAACTATAGCTTATTTCTGGAAGTCCACTTAAGCCAAAACACATATGTTAAAACTAGAATTTATTTATGTATTTATAATGTCAACTTTGTGTCAAATTGACGCCTCACCTAAATTACAACAAAGGGGGTTGACTAAGCAAATAAATTGACATAATTTAAGTGAGATTTAATAGAAGATTAACTATAAAAGAACACTGACTGCCTGAATGTTGACACCTTCACTGGTTTATTATAAAACACTGCCGCTTAAAAAAAAGCACAAATACAATGGTATGATAATTCAGGCCAAAGTACCCAGGGCTGTGATTTAGTCTTCCCTCTACAATCCCTATCATTTAGGTTTATAAGCTATATATGCAAATCTTTAAAAAATTTAAATTTAAAAATAATTAATTTTGGCCTTAAAAAACCAACTCCAGAAAATATTAACCAAGCTTTATAAGTGATTTACATGGTGTTTTTCTACTTTAATGCTGACTGTCAGTATGTCAACGTCAAAATTAAAGCGTTTTTTATGCTGAAAAACTAAATTAAATATTTTTGACTATTGTGACTACCAGAATGTTGAATTTTTGTTTAAACATGTTTTTTTCTATTCTTTACTAATAAACTAGCTCTTAAATTACTTTTCATACTTCTATGAAATATTTAATTAATAGTAAAATTTAAAAAAAGTTATTATTTAATTTTATTCATGTTTCACATGACTATTCTTACTTTATGAACTATACTCTAATTATTGTAGGACAAATCTTCCAAGAAGCCACAAAAGAACCCCAAGTCAACCAAGAAAGTGCCCAGAGCCTCTTGAAGGCTCAAAGTCCCTACCCCAACAAAAAACCAGACAAAGAGCCCTCAAAGAAACAGAAGACAAATGAGAAGACCCCAGACTCTTAAAGCAAAGAGTCCTCCCCTGACCCCTCCTCTTCTCCAAGCTGGTACCAATCAGAAGGAGATGAGGTTCCACTAAATAAGCAAGGAAGAAGGAAGATACCCAAGAGTTCAGAACCCCAGTCAAGCCCAGATGAATCAAGCTCAAAGGAATCAAGCCCCAAGGTATCAAGCTCATTCCAGTCCAAGAAGTGCAAGGATTCAACTCCAGATAATTCCCCTTCACTGCCCAAGGAATCTGCACTTCCATCCTTCTCATCAAGTATCAATAAAGAAGATCCTGATGATTACTTGTCTGACTATCATCAAGCACCAATTGGCCCATGGGATCCCTTAAAGGTTCACAATATATATACCGTCAAAGGAAAGTTTAAGCTCCCAAAGAAGTTCCCTCAGGATTTCCCTCTAATTTCTGTCAAAGGAGGTGCAAGTTTAGTCTGTGATGGCAATGTTTTCAATCTCAACAATCAGAAGAGAGCAGGAAGAAGCAAGCATTATGTGTGTGAAGATAGAAGCTGTGCTGCCAGGATCAACATAGAAGGATAGGATAAAGTCACTAGTGAAAAAGGAGAGCACACATGCAATGCTCCAAAAAATCTTATTGAAAAGCTTCTAAAGTGGTACCTCTACCAAATGATTCCAGTATCCAAAGATGTCAAGGCTTCTGATCTGGCAGTTAAGGCCACCACACAACTAAGTAATGAGAACCTGAAGCTCATCCTTGACCACAATCAGTTAGTGAAGTACATATGTGATAAAAACTGTTATGACAAAAATCACAGGATAATAAAAAGCTGTCTCCTAGTGGTGGGGAATCCCCCACCAAATCCACATAGAGCTAATGATTAACCATCAACACAGCTTCAGATACCGTTTTGTGAAATTTATAAATGAGATACTAGGGTTAAGTAAAATAATTAACCCTAACCAGAAGAGCCCAAGATAAATGGCCTGCAAGAGAATCAGAGTGTTTTCAGCATAAAATTCAGGACATTGAGATAGCACATGAGTTTGAGCTTTGATGGGAGTAGGAACTGCTCTAAGATTGACAGGCATTGAATTAAAATTTGGCGGCAATGACAACAAGGTACCAACAGCAGGCCCTATCTTCCCGTAATAATACAGCTAAGGATTAAATTGTAGGGAATGTAGCGCAACAATCCAACTACAGGATGCATTTCAAAAGTAAAGTTAGACCGGGGAATATGTGATTTTTACTGAGTAATTTTTGGGAGGACTCAACTCTTAAGAGTTGAACCAGTGAAAATTATTCAATATATATCAAAATCAACTAAGCAATACTGCCTGGATCCTGAGCTCCTATTCCTTCCACAATGTCAAGTGATTATTTGGTCCAGGTTTCAAAGAACCCTTGAATGACCAACTTCTGACAATCATGCTGATTAACAAGTTCATATCTGGGGACCCTTAAATTATGTCAATTTATCAACATCAACTTATGAGGGGAATCCAATTTGACCGGCAAACTGGAGCAGCCGTAATCCATTTTCAATCAACTGTTTGATTCAAATCTTTCAAATCATTCAGTTTTTTAAAGATTTTCAGGCTTTCTGAGCTTTTCTAATCAGCCAAATAATCCCCACATTATGGAACTTACCGTGACATTACCTTCCTCTTTAGCCCAGGGCACAATACCACCATCCAGAAGGTGGGACAAGGAGAAGCTTTTGTGGGCAGGGGGAAGTTTCATCACGGCTAAGGTAAGCTTGGGGTGACCAATGGCGGTTGGGTTGCAATAATAGAACTCTTTGATAAGATCTGGAGAGTTAGAGCAATCATAGTGGGGAAGCCATGAGTTTTTATAATCAGGATAACCCTTCCACAACACCAAATACTCTAGACAGCGTCAATTCTTACAAGAAGCCAAAATGGAATTTAACTCATACTCAGGTTCTCCTTCCACAAGAATGGGTTAGGAAGAAGGAGTCTCAGTACCCTTAAAAGGAGTAAGTAAGCTTTTATGAAAGGTGTGGAAAATCTTAAAAGCTGGGGGTAAATCTAATTGGTATGTGGAGGTACCAATTTGATGCTCAACTTTGAAGAGACCCACTTGCTTGGGGCCTAATTTGTGGCAAGGGACCTTCAGTTTCATATTGCAAGCATCTACCAGACCAGATCACCTGTCCAGTAAGTTGGAACTTCCTGGCGCTTGGGATCTGTGTATTCCTTGTAAGTTGTCACAGCGGCAGCAAGAGTAACCTGAAGCTCCTGATGAGCCTGTTGCAATGCAGCGACTTGATCAGTTGCAGCTTACACGTTGCTAACCAATTGAGGACCCATGTTGGACAAGGAATTGTAACCCACATTGGAATAGAATGGCAAAAACTGAATTGACGTGTGCGGGGTGTTATTATATGTGAACTCTGCCAAGGGTAGGCTGGCACACTAGTTGTCTTGTTGCACATTAGTGTAGCAGTGCAGGTAGACCTCCAAACTTTGGTTTACCCCCTCTGTTTATCCATTGGATTTGGGGTGGAAAGCTGTGGAACAACACATTTTGATAACCAAAATTCCAGTAAAAGCTTCCCAGAACTGAGCAGTGAATTGGGGTCTGTGATCACTCACAATCTCCATCAGAATGCCATGCAGGGAAAGATTCTATTCACAAACAGCCTAGCTGTCTCCACCAAAGTAATTGTGGTCAAGCAGGGAACAAAGTGTGCCTTTTTTGTGAAGCAATCAATAACCACCATGATTGCATTAAACCCATTAAAATCCGGAAGTTCACCAATAAAATCCACCAACACCAACGTCCAGGGTCCTGCAGCTGGTTTTAAAGGAACCAACAAACCAGTAGTCTTGTTCCTGCTTTCCTTAGACCAAACACATACCAGGCAGTCTCAAATGTAAGCCGCAACCTGCACCATCAAAACTTTCCAAGAAAACTGCCAGCAAATTAGTTCCATTGTTTTATTTTTCCTGGGTGGCCTGCCATAGGACAGGTGTGATAGGCCTCCATGATTTTTCCCAAATGGTTTCCTCTGGAACCCATAAGCAACCTTGATGATATAAAATTGGTCCTATCTTGATATAACCCTGCAGCTGGCCTACCAGATGTGCATAAGCTAGTTCCAGTAACCTATCATAATCCTTGGACAGAGGCTGTAAGAACTTAACTTTGAAATATAAGTCTAAGTGTCAGGAATATACTTCCTGACAACAACTTATCTTTAGTTGAAAAGGAGAATTTACTTTCCCCTTCATCTTCTTTGGAATATCCTAAAGGCAATGTGTTAATATGTAGTATCTGTTCAGAATTACCTTTGTTTTCATGCCCAGAAATGGCTTCCAAGTCATTTTTTTATCTACGGATTTTGAACCTGGTTCTTCTTCAGAGGCTTTTAAAACCAATCTATATAAAAAAAGTGTTAAAACAACTTTGAGCCAATCATTACATTTTGTATTGGGCTTCAGCCAATCACAAGTCAACAACAACTATTTAAATCCTCTCAGTAATACGTTCAGTGACGTTGGCAGCTTGGGGGAAGCAGGTACCTTCTCTGTCTGTTTTCAGGTCCGTTGTTTGCTGTTCCTTCTGTTGTTGCTACCAAGGCCACCTCCTGGTCCCCACCTTCTGTGGGGTTAAGTAAAGACATTCCAAGCCATGCCAGAGTATGAGAGAATAGATAAGGAAATTATGATAATTTTGCTGAGAAGAATTTTAAAACACAAGGAAATAATTTACCTTCCCCAGTTTGAAGATCCTAACTTCCAAATATCCACATTTCATCTCCAACTTCCTAACCTCCTTTTCCTATATTGTTTTCTGCCACCATGCTATAAAAAGCTGGTAAGCTCTATTTCAGTATTTTTTCAATCAATAAAGTCTACATTCACCCAAGTGAATTGTTTTTGCTTATATTTTTATTTTGACTTAAACCTCTAAAATCCAAACCAGGAAATTACCCAAGACTCCTCTTATGGAGTCTCTTGGGTATAAATGGTTATTCTGGATAGTCCTGTTGACAACAGTGTTGACCAGCGCTTTGATAAGATCATACACTAATTTGGGTACAATGCCAGAGTCCCAATTCCTTGACAGCTCCTAGCGCTGTGTTATTCCTGGAGTCTGGTATACTGCAACACCCCTATCAAACAACCCACATGTCCAAGAAGAAACCAAGATCTATGGTTCCACACCCCAGGTTACCAAGCCCCAAGTTTTCTGCCCTTTGGCTTCGGCTTTCTTACTTTGTTATTTGGTAGTGTACTTCTTCTTGGGGCGCTTCAACCCTCTGCCAGGCAGGTACAAAATCTTTGGAGAACTATTCCATTTAGGCATGGTATCCTTGCCTGTGGGATCTCTGGTCACGGGACTAAATTCCTTTACAATCATTCATCACCTAGGAAGATTACTTCCTAGTGGGTGGGTGCTTGACACTAAGTCTTTACCCTTGGTTAAGGACATGGTGGCAAGCATAGCAGGCAGAGGTAATACAAAAGAAACCACAGCCTTTTCTGGGATCATAGTGTGTGTATTAGACTCAACGTCCATACCAACATATGGGAGACAGGAAGGATTTCTGCTCAACGCATCTGCCAAATGATTGTTGTCTCCCTTGATAAACTTGTAGCAGAACTTGTACCTTGTCAGATCCCCATAACATCTAGATTGGCAACCCAACAAAACCCTTGGTTGGTGATAGTACAGGAGAGCTTTATGGTTGGTCCTTACTACAAACAGATGACTGCCAACATGATATGGTGATACCAATGCTTTAAAGATTTCACAACTGCTAACAATTCCTTGTTGTAAGTCATATAATTGTGTTGCTGAGCCTCCATCCTTTGGGAGAAATACCCTACAGGTCTCTCAACACCATCACCAGCAGTTTGTAGCAACACACCAGCCACAGAATATTAAGAGGCATCTGTGGAAACCACAAAAGGAAGCTCAAGATCCATATGTCTCAACACAGGTAAAGACAACAAAAGAGCTTTGACTGCTGCAAACATGTTTGCGCACTCAGGCGTCCAGATCAAAGTTATCTTCCTGCTTGCTGAATACAAGTGAGCAGCCACTTCTGACAAGTGAGGGGTAAAGCTCTTCAAGAACGTAAAAGTACCCAAGAAACTATAAAGTTGGCATATTGTCACAGGTGTAGCATACCCTCAAACCGCTGCTTCCTTGTCAGGGGCAATAGTGTGGCCATCCTCAAAGATAATATTACCCAGGAAGGTAACCTTACGTTTAAAGAATTCACACTTACTCCGTTTGATGATCAAATTATCCTGGAGGATGCTCTCTACAACTGCTGACAGGTGGGATTTATGTGACTCCTCATCCAAAGAGAACACCAAGATGTTGTCCATATACACAATGGCACATACACCCAGGAGGTCTCCCAAGAATGAATCAATTAACTGCTGAAAGCAAGCTGGGGCATTCTTCAATAAAAAAGAATAACACAAAATTGGAAGATACCCTTCTTGGTTCTGAATGCTGTTAACCATTACATTCCTTCTACAATCCTGATTTGGTTGAATGCATTCAACAGATCAAGTTTCAAGAATAACTTTACCTTCTCAACAATCCAAGAAATTTGTTCCTCAAGAGGTAAAGGGTAGGGATCAGGAATTGTAGTGTTGTTCAAAATTCTGTAATCAACACAAGGACAAAGAGACCTATCAGATTTTTGAAAAAAACAAAAATGGAGAAAAGATTGACTAAGCCTTCTTAAAGATACATCCTTTTGCCAACATGTCCTGAGTCTGCTCCTCCAAACATGCGTCCTCCTTTAAGTTCAAAGGGTAAATGGGAGACACAATACGGATCAGATCAACAGTAACCTTAAATTCAAACTGAGTGTGCTTGGGAAGGACCTCACCCCTAGTGGCATCAAATGCCATGGAGCAGGGTTGAAGGCATGCTGGTAAATCTGAGCTTACAGGTGTATGAACAGGAACTGACTGGATTGTCTGAGAAGACTGCTCTAATTCTGACATACCCAACAACAGAATACAGATAAATATGCCCAAAGAGCAATCCACTTGAAGCTCATTTCCTTTTAGCAAGGTCAATACATTATGGTCCCATCACCATCCCACTCCTAAGATAATAGGATAAATAAGAGTAGAGCATATGGGGAACCTTGCGGTGAAAGATTGACATGCAACTACAAATGTCACTGGCTTCTTAAGCTGGAAAGAGGGAAACTTTTGAAAGTTTCCACCCCTAACCAGGATTCCAAGATGATATTTGAGTTGCAACAAGTCTTCAGTCTCAACACTCATGAAGTTCTCAGATGTACCAGTATCCAACAAAATGGCTGGCCAATAGATAGTTTGACTGTTATCAATGCTACCATAAAACAAGAAGTAGCCAGAAGCAGATTTATTTGTTGCAAATGTTGCAACCTCAGCAGGGTCTTGCTTCTCATAAGTAGTATGGACAGCAGCTAAGGAGGCAGGGTGCTCTTGAAAATAATGTTCAATCATTTCTTGGACAGCTTCAGGCAGAAAAGGTCAATCACAGTCAATGGGAACAAGAGGTAACTCCTCGAACTCAACTACCAAAGACTTTGCGGGTATGGCGTGCTAGAGCATAACCAACAAACTCTTGGTTGGTGAAACCACTGGCATTTTGTCTACCTTGGCAGGTTTTTTCAAGATAGCCAATTTTGATTGAGAAGAAACAAAAGGGGAGCAATCACAACTCTGACTAGACAAAGCCACCACAGAACAATTACCAGAAAACCAAGAGCAAACAGCAGGTTTGTCTTCAATTCCCATAACAACTTGTTTGGAAGTTGACATATTTGAGACTAGAGAAAGAATTTGGCTTACCAGGGCCTCAGTTGTGGTTAACACAGAATACCAAACTGCCAGATCCTGGGCAGTCTGGTCAACTGCTAACCACAACGCTGAGAGTTTATTCACCTCAGGAACATCAATTGTACAGCAGTAGGCAAGGAACTGAGGAGGGAATATTGAGAGCAGAGTAGTACCCTGTTGGAAGGTGTAAAACTTACAATATAATTTGAGATCCTCAATAGATACACATGAATTTTTTAACAAAGGGTAAAGAGATGCACTTTCAGTTAAAACATGTGGATTGCGCTCCACCGTGGATAACAACCATTCACGAGAATCCTCTGAAATCTTTGTCATCACATGATAAACTTGTAATTTGTGACTAAGGCTAGAGCTAGAATAAATTGATAAGGCTGAAAAAACTTCACGCAAAATTTCATCAGTGGGTGTAGCAGGAAAATAATCTGTACACTAAAATAACATGGCGCAGCAGAAATAGAAAACAGATGGTCCAGTCTCAACAACTGCAACATGAGATGGAAACCACAAATTAAAGAAAAGCCCAAACCAAAAGCTCATAAAGGAGCTGATGCAAATAAACATACTGAACACAGATATCTCAACAGAGCAGGAGAAAAGAAACACAAACTCATGACAAACTGCTTCCAAAAACTCAGACATGGAAGAGTTGAGTAATGTGACAGAAATTACAGGATAATAAGAAGCTGTCTCCTAGTGGTGGGGAATCCCCCACCAAATCCACATAGAGCTAATGATTAACCATCAACACAGCTTCAGATAACGTTTTTTGAAATTTATAAATGAGATACTAGGGTTAAGTAAAATAATTAACCCTAACCAGAAGAGCCCAAGATAAATGGCCTGCAAGAGAATCAGAGTGTTTTCAGCATAAAATTCAGGACATTGAGATAGCACATGAGTTTGAGCTTTGATGGGAGTAGGAACTGCTCTAAGATTGACAGGCATTGAATTAAAATTTGGCGGCAATGACAACAAGGTACCAACAGCAGGCCCTATCTTCCCGTAATAATACAGCTAAGGATTAAATTGTAGGGAATGTAGCGCAACAATCCAACTACAGGATGCATTTCAAAAGTAAAGTTAGACCGGGGAATATGTGATTTTTACTGAGTAATTTTTGGGAGGACTCAACTCTTAAGAGTTGAACCAGTGAAAATTATTCAATATATATCAAAATCAACTAAGCAATACTGCCTGGATCCTGAGCTCCTATTCCTTCCACAATGCCAAGTGATTATTTGGTCCAGGTTTCAAAGAACCCTTGAGTGACCAACTTCTGACAACCATGCTGATTAGCAAGTTCATATCCGGGGACCCTTAAATTACGTCAATTTATCAACATCAACTTATGAGGGGAATCCAATTTGACTGGCAAACTGGAGCAGCTGTAACCCATTTTCAATCAACTACTTGATTCAAATCAGTCAGGTTTGTTAAAGGTTTTTGGGCTTTCTGTGCTTTCCTACTCAGCCAAATAATCCCTGGCATTATGGAACTTACTATGACAGCCGTGATCTATTCCTCATAAGAAATCTGCCATGGTCCAAGGAGAGTTAGTCTTGACAAAGGAGTTAAAGATGTTCAACAGTGATGAGGTTTTTCTTTTACATGATGATGGGCCTATAGAAGAGGCAAGAATTATATGCTATGCTACACAACAAGACCTGGAGCAGTTAAGAGATTCAGAGACCTGGTTATGTGACAGTATCTTTGCAGTATGCCCTGCTTTTTTACAGTAGTTTTAAAAGCTATGGTGACAACCAAAAACTACCTCAGATTTAAACAAAAATGGTTTCAGATTTAACTGAAATCCAAGTTGCGCAAGATTAAGGATTCAATTAATTCAAATATTTTTGGTTAATAAATGAACTGTCAAACCAAAAACAAAATTTCACTAGCCCATTAAACAAATTATATCAAACATCAAGCGTGTTGTTTAAACCACAAACAAAATGAACTGATACAACAAGTGAGATGGATGGATGCTTTCCCTGAGTATATTATACTCCAATAAGGATTCATATGAGGCACCAACAGAAGGACTAAAATGAAATAAAATTTGGGCAATCTAGAAGCAAGATTCAACAAGCATGAAACAAAATGAAGTCACACAAGATGTGTAGTGTGAGCAGCCTAAAATAGAAATATAACAGTTTAATAGCCAATCAACAGCTATTCAATTTAGAAACAGAGGAATTTTATCCATTTTCATGGCTCCAGATTTATATGGAATGGTTTTGAGAACCTTCCAAATAAAAAAACAAGATAACAATAAAAATAAATCATTAAATTTTAAAATTTCTTCTTTTGATGATTTTATCCTAGATTTTTTACAATGGTTTTTACAAGCAATATCTTTGACGGCACCAGCAGCAGCCAAGCCAGCTTCAATGGAGGCAAGGCTCAGAACGTGGAGGCACCTGTTTACACCCAAGCCTTTGAGGCAGGTAATGAGGAAGCTGACCTGTACCTGACCATTAACCCATATGGCTTTGACTTGTTCAGTAGTCACTTAGTGTCTAGCTCTGCCCCTGCTCCTGTACCCACCCCTGCACAAGCTGCCCGCCAACCAACCAATAAGGATGACAACCTCAATCCAGAACAACTTCCTGCCACCACCCAACCTTCCCCCCTCAGCCAATCAGGTTTCAGCTCCTGTGGCCCAGAGCCCCAAGAAATGAATCATCACTGCCCAAATTCTTCAGGAAATTGTGGCACTGAATCTACAGGGTCTGTCCTAGGAACAGATTGCCGCCCAGTTGTAATTTACCTGAGCTACTTTCATGTGGGAATTCAACAACCTGATGAACAGGGGAATCTGATTGGGACAGCCAAAAAGCCCAAAAAGGCCCCTGAGTCCCAAATTAATGAGGCATACCCAATCATGCTTGACCTTCTCCAGCAGGACCCCAAGCTTCCCTTGACCCAGGTCCAGAAGCAGCTTGCGCACCATAACATATGGATCTCTGAGCGCATAGTGCAGCTCTGGATGCACGGAAAGGTGGCTTTAATACGGGTTCTTACCAATGTTGCCAGAAACCAATAGAATGGCGCTAAGGATTCCCTGTATGATCTTGGCATCAAATCAACCCTGTTCCAATGCTTGACAAGTCTATCAGACGACGTCATATTTGTCTTGTATTATAAGCTATCAATAGCTTTCAACAATTTTGGGGTGCAAGGAAGAGCCATCACCCAAAAAGGGTGGAAGAAGGTCAAGAAGAGGACGTTCATTGGTGCATTTATGGATGTTTCAGCCAAGGGTTTTGTCTACTATTGGAAAAACCCAGATTTCACCAATGGTTACAAGTACAGCCACATCCTCGGTGGATTACTTGACTCCTGGGATGGCTCAAATTCCAAGCACTGGGATTTCTTGAGCCACCAGATGGAGGGTAGCTCCACTGCCCTTGAGGTCATCCAGGAACGCGGGCACCAGGCCTCTGTGTACCCAGCTGGTCACACTGACATACATCTGGCTGATATTGTGTTCTTTAATATTAGAGATACACTCCAGGACCGCCGCCTTCAGGCTTTCAATGACCTCTATTTTGGGGTCCTTGACCACAATTCTCTCTTTGGGCACCAAATGGTGGCTGAATTGTTCACCCAAATGGTTTTTCACGTGAGCATGGGCAATCAATCACGTTAGGATAAGCACCTCCCACCACGTGCCACTGCCACCTACCAGCCCATCCAGCCAATGACAGACAAGGAATACCAACAACAGTATATGGCGGCTATCACACAAAATCCTCCTACCCCCACCACCATCACCCCCATCTTCCAGACCCACCCACCCAATCCCAGACCCCCCAGGCCAGCTCTGCCTCTACATCTTCCTTCCTGCGCTATTCTGCCTACTAGGTATCACTCTTCCCCGCCCCA
The DNA here is from genome assembly GCA_014839935.2 of Entomophthora muscae. Taxonomy (NCBI): domain Eukaryota; kingdom Fungi; phylum Entomophthoromycota; class Entomophthoromycetes; order Entomophthorales; family Entomophthoraceae; genus Entomophthora; species Entomophthora muscae. Next base: position 127,668 of record QTSX02002941.1, on the reverse strand, counting down.
ATAAACCCCCTGTTGCCAAACATTCTCTGTTTATATTATCTTTATTTGAATTTCAATTGTTCATCTTTTCTTTGTTTACAGTAGGTTTTATTCTTTATGTTCAGCTTATTTCTATAAAATCATATCTTTACTATGTTGTGTATCTAGATCCAGAACATAGTTATTTTTAGTACCCAAACACAGCCCCTTGTGAAAATATTAACGTTTTTGTTTAGCTAAATTTGAATTAGAAAATTATAGGTTAACTGTTTTTAGATAAAGTTGTTACTGATCCAAATTCAAAACCTTAATGATAAACTTCAAGCCAATCAGGAGCCAGGTGATAAAGTGATTGTTGTGACATAAAGGGTCATTCAATAATTCTTTGGTGTATGTGCGCTAATTAATATGATTGGCTGGATCTTTTGCCATTGTGCACCATTGCCGCTGTAGCAAGTTGTTGATGGACTAGTGCTAACCCAGCAGCTGATTGGGCACTAGTCCATTAACAACTTGTCACAACAACAATGGCGCACAATGGCAAAACATCCAGCCAATCATATTAATTAGCGCACATACACCAAAGAATTATTGAATGACCCTTTATGTCACAACAATCACTTTATCACTCAGCTCCTGATTGGCTTAAATTTTATCATTAAGGTTTTGAATTTGGATCAGTAACAACTTTATCTAAAAACAGTTAACCTATATTTTCTAATTCAAATTTAGCTGATCACTAAATTGTTGTTAATATTTTCACAAGGGGCTGTGCAAAGCGCTAAAAATAATATGGCAATTAAGGAAACAATGCCAACACAAAGCAAACAACACATATTGAGATGAGCGTAAAACATATACACAATGGGTAAAAAGATGGGATAGTGTAGCATGTGGGAAAACAAACAAGAATAAAAAAGAGGCAATAGTATCAGAATAATACAGATTTCATTTGGGAAAAAGCCATAAAAACATATGGAAAGGTTAGTAAAAAATCAATGAGAGAATTGGAGAAGCTTCTAAAAGACCTTGACTCTGCAGTTGCGGAGATCAAAGAAATTGACTTCAAGGTCAAAGCAAAGGTGAAGGCTGCTGTCCTTGAAGGCAAGAAACTTGACAGGGTGACATCCAAGGCATCAATGACCAAAATGCCTGACACATCAGAGAAGACCATTGAGCGCCTTCTCAAAATTCAAAAAACGGTGGTTGAGGGCTTGCAATTCAAGTCCTTTGCCCTCTCTGCGCCGTCTTTCTGGACAGATGACCCCTAAATGTATGCATACCTAAAACCTACCAAGAAGGCAAGAACAGAGGATAAATAATTGCCCGCGCAACTGCTTGCGCTAAGAATAGCAAAGCCTGGAGAAGCTGCAGGCAAGGAGGAAACCCACAAAGGTACATAAAAAATTAGAATTAATAAAAATTTCAAAATACTTACCTTTTTTTGTTAGAAAACATTGACGGTGAACTCTGACGGGTCCTGGTTCCTTTTGTCCCCCCACATTCTATTCAAATTATGCCACTCAGGTGGCCAAACTGTCAGGGACCCACTTGACAGGGAACAAATTCCCTATTTGGTGGGCCAAGGCCCCTAAGTTAAGCCCTGTTATTACTGAGCCAATGGGTACTGTTATCATGGCAAGATGTCCTAGGTGACCCAGGTAGACAAATCTTCCCAGCATAGAACTGAATTGACCAAGCATATAATTTCCCCACCACGTAAGTTAAAAGGTAGACAGAGGCGTAGGGTCTAACCAACAAAGGTTTGGCAGGAGGCAGAGTGGACAAACAACCATAATGGAATTTTTGTCCCCAGTGGCCAGAGGGGTACTTAAACCATCCATGGGCTAGAGATTCCTTTTGATGAGCGTTGTTGGGAGAGGAGTTGTACCAGTCAGTAGTGAGTGTTGGGTTTTCCAAGGTTAACACCACAGACAAGAAAGAAGCTAGAAACCAGAACAGGAAAAGAATTTCTTTCATGGCTTCAAAAATAGAGTATCAGAAGGTAAGTGATTGGCAGGTATGGAATAAAAGTCTTTATTGTTGGAACAACTAAATTGGATAAGTTTTTCACACTTAAATGCCTCAAAAATGGAGGCTAGGAAATTTAAGTGGATATTGGGGGAAATAAGAAGGATTTGCCAATGATTTTCATGAATATCATGGGCAAAAATTAATACCTGTGACATATTGGCATTGATTTGGGACTGGAGATGTAATATAAACTTGTAGTTAAAGGGAAAGGAACAAAAGCAAGCCACAAGATCATGATCAATTAAGAAGTGCAATAATTGAATATCAAGAGAGATGAAGTGTGGAGCCTCAGTTTCATCTACTAACAGTGGATCTGTGAGCAGCAAGGTGATCCCAAGCAGTCAATCAAATGCTTAGCGGTAAGTGACGTTATCACTTAATTTAATAACCTGTTCAAACTCAAATTGAAGTGAAAAAGCAAAAATTGATTCAATCAAAGGGTTATAAATAGTTAAAGTAATTTGCATAGTTGATTCTATACTAACAATAGGTTCTTTCTGAAGGTTCTGGGTTCAATTCCCGTTTAGATCAAGGACCAAAAACAAACTGGTGTCCAGTACTTGTTGGCTGTGTTGTTGTGTCTTTGCCTTACTATCCATATTATCAATAAAATTAAAAGAGTCAGGGAAGGAATCCCTGACACAAACAGCTCTATCTGCCCCCCCTGTCTTGCAGGAGCTCAAAGACAGGGTCTATGGTACTTTTCCAATGACAAGGGACACACTAGCTGGGCTGAGGCATGCTGAGGGGGCATCTGAGTGGGCAGTTACTGCCTACAAGGATGCCCAACTGGTCCGCCTGGACCTGGTGGTTCTCACTGGAGTTTACTGTGTAAAATCTATTGAGCTTTTTTGGGACGTCCTGGAGACGCTCCCATTCAAGAATGTGCCAGAGATGGGCCAGGCCCATGCAGCTGCTTGCTTCTGTTTCCCAGTAGAGCATACCATATCTTACCTCTTGGACAAATTTGGGCACGCAGTGGGGAAATTGGCTGTTGCAGATGCAACAGCTGTAAAGAAGACCAAAATCCTCCTGGCAGACTTTGGGGTGACCTGGAGTGCCAGCAAGACGGGGGTCCCACAAGCAATAGAGCTGACCTTTGCAAAGACAAAGCATGAAAAGAAGATCAGCACATTATACAACAAACTAGCAAGTTTACTGAAGCCTTTTCTGGGTAAAGGCTTCACCTTGTTGTTTACCTGGTGTTCCTCTTCTACTTTGAGATGGACACGTTTGTAGAGGACCTGGACAGGGTTCTTCTTGGGATCAACGAGGCCAGGCTCTCCCTGGATGGGAAGAAGGTTCCCCCTGGATATGACTTGGTAGACCACATTATCCAGGATGCCCTGGTCCTGGCTGGCATCTTCAGGTTTGCAGCCCCACCAGAAAAGCTGCTCCTCCATTCCCACCTCACCATTCTCCCTTTTACCAGAAGGCAAGAATACTTCAATAAGGGTGTATCCACTGTCCACAGTGTGGCGGTAGAGGTTGTGCGCCACCTCCATTGCAGGGTGGGTACATACCGCCAAACCCATTATAGGTGCTCTTAATTTTTTCTCTATATCAATAAACATCTTTATACTATATTATTTCTATTATAAATAATTTTTTAAGTCTTGTTTTAGCAAACAAGATTTGAAAAATATATTGCGGAAACAGTTTTCATAAAAGCATAAAATTATATGTTAATAAAATAAATTCTAATTTGTACATTCTATATTCAATTTTTTTTAATTTGATTTTTATATTTATTTGACAAAAGTGATATAAATATATTTGCATAATCCAGTATCAAGTTTTTGGGATAACCTCAGATGGCATAATAAAAAAATATAAAATAAAATAAACAAATTAGTTATCCATTGATGGTCTTGCCAAATGTGATTATGGGCTTAGAAGCTTCTAAATATAAAATGTTAATTAATAAATCTTAAATAGTAGATTAGAGAATATAAAAAGTTAGACACACTAAGCCTTTAATTGATTGGCTTTTGGCTAGGCACGTGGGGATGAAAAAATCAGTTTGGCCATAGAATTTGGCCATGGTCTCAGCTGGGAGGGTGTGGATCCTGGACTGGAGCAAATCAAACAGGTCCTCAGTCCCAGTTGGGGTTCCTTGCTTGAGACTTGCTTGAGCCACCCAAAGACTTCCTTGATGGGATTTAGGAAGGGCAAATAGGCAGGGAGGAAGAGAAGGTGCAAATTTGCTGTGGCCAATTGCTGGGGGCCCACTCTGATGCTAGTGTCAATTGATGGAAATTCCTCAAGAATATCTGCCACCTTATGGAGACCAACATTGTTCAGCACAATTATGTTGGTGAAGCCTGGGCTTGTGCGCCTCAGGTGCTCCTGGACCAATTGGAGAAATGATAGGAAGGTCCGGCTATTGTGAGATCCCAATATCATTTGGTATAGCTCAATCCCCTTTGGACCAAGGAGAGCCACCATCAAATAGGGTATGGCGCAGACAGCAGCACGCCAAGCCATCCCGTCATTTGAGCCTTTTGGGACATACCCATACCCATTGCGCATCAACGAGGCAAATGCTGATTCATCAATGTAGTAAAATTTGACCGTCTTCTTGCCTTTGAGAGCAGTGTACGCCTCTGCGTATTTTTTCTGGGTCTCAACATTGGCTGGGCTATTAAAATTGTATGGGGATACCCTGAGCTTTTTCCAGGAAAAGTGCATTCTCTTGACCAGATGGTAGTAAAAGGAAATTGAGGCCTTAACCCCAAAAGTAGATTTGATCATGGCCTGTATATTTTTCAGTTCAAGATGGCAGTCCTGGGTTATCCACTGGCAGATTGCCCATTTATGCTCCTTGGTGAGCATGGTGGAAACACACATGGATTTCTTTGTGGCAAGGACTTGACCTGTGTTAATGAACTTGTTGAATGTCTTTGAGGCGTACTTGGGATCCACCCTGACAAGGGCTGCAGCTGCCTTGTAATCACCCAATTCACGCATTAGCTTAAGCAGGATGATGTGTTTGATGTCAGGGATGAGCTTCTGGGCAGGCTTTTTAGCGGTAGGGATTGACTTGTTGGCATTAGACACAACACATGGCATGGGTACCCTGGTGTAGAAGGCTGCAACCTTTTTGATCACTAACTGTCCCTCATCAGTTCTGAAGAACTTAGGCTCCTTGTCCTCTTCCTGATTGCCATCACTGACGTAGGGCTTGTAGCTAGTATCAAGTACAGGCTTCACCTTCTCCAGCATGGCTGATGGGACCAACTCTTGTCAGTACACAACATTGAACACATACAAAGTAAGTTCTACCTCCTTGTTTCTAACTTTCTTGGTGAAGGTAACCTTGGTGGGCTTCTGGGTCAGCTTGGGGACCCAAGGGTTGATGCTCCACACCCTAGCAGCTTGTGCTCCTCAAACCAACTGTGTCAGTGCAGCGTCACTATCAAACTCTTCTCTCCTGTCTCCTTCCTGAGTAGGCATTTGTGTTGCACTAACTTTGTTCTTTGACCCACGGGGCAACCACAACTGCAGCGCACAACAGGTACAATGGTACTCTGTTGCTGTGTTTCTTCTGTTTTACAATTTAATAAAATACTAAATAAAATTCAATTAAGTTACTCCCTAATTTTAATTTTTGCTTTTATCTGAATATGGATATTTAATTAATATTTTTCCCATTCAATATCCCAATTATAGATTTTTTATTTCTTAATTAGTTGTTTTTGGTTTTACAACGCCCATTTTAGAACACCCAACATATGTTTCACCCATTTTCCCAGCTTTTACGCCAAATTACTCACCCAACACAATATTTTTAAAATTTATGTTTCAGACCTTGTGTCTTATTTTAGATATATTGGTATTATTCTTGATTACAATCCATTGCACACACTGAGTGAGTGATTTTGTTTACATAGTGAGTTGCTATTGTGTTTTGCTTTTGGATTGAGTTTTGACACACCGCACTTGGATGTATTTTGTCACCAATTCACATAGTAAACCTATGTACACCAAAAGTCAACTCACACCATTTTGTTTGTGAATCAATGTATTTTGGATTATATTTTGAATGGCTTTGTTTTGCACGTGAGCACTTCTTTGCTGTGGTGACCCATTTTCCCCATCAACGCCACAAAACCCTGTTAACAGAGTGTATATCTTAACCTGATAGTTGTATTTCATTTAAATCTGAAACCATTTTGTTTAAATCTGAGGTATTTTTTGGTTGTTGCCATAGCTTCTAAAACTACTGTACCAACTATGGGTTGTACATCCCCTTATTGAAGGCAAGGTGCTCCCATTTTCCTACTTTCTGCTTCCTGGGCAACAGAAGAGATCTACACAAGAGCCTTTAAAATCCTTCAGGAGGGCATCAAAGCCCTACCCAGTAATAAAAAGAGTCCCCCTGGCCATAGCACCAGAGCCAATCCAGATAATGATAAACAGGATGAAGCCACTCTTGCTGAAGAACAAGAAGCTCATGATAAATCACTTGGCCCCTCAGCTATAATCATGGACTATGAAACCGCCCAGTATAACGCTTTTGTAAATACCTTTGATGGAGAGGTCCAGGGTTTTTATTGACAGGCTGTCAATAGGCAACTAAAGGGTCTACCTGAGCTCAACAAGCTCCATTATCTAGATATATTAGGGAAGTGCAAGTTCTTAATTCAGTAGTTTGTAGCAATAGCCTTTGTAAAGCCAGAGCATACCGTACAAGCCTTTGCCCTCTATGCCAGGATCTATATGCCAAGAAACATGAGAATGCCTTCTACCCTTTCATTGAATATTACAAACCACAGTGGATTGGACGTAAGGTCACTAAGCGCTGGAGCAAGCCCAGAGCCAAAGCCAACTGGAACTGCTATCAGAAAGCTCTTAAGGATGAGATAAAAACTACTTCATCTTTGGAGGCTGGCATAATCATATGAATTCCTCCTTTGAAATCAAGCCCAGATACAACACCTTCTACAAGCACCTCAAAGTCCAACAGGGGAAGACTGTTGCATCCATCAGAGATATTGAGAACTGCCCATCCAACAAGAAAAGAACCACCAAAGAGAAACAATATCAAGAGAAGATCAAGGACGTTGTCAAGGCCAAATATAGGCTTTTAGAGGTTGGGGAATACATCAAGAAGATTGTCACAGTTCTTAATGGTAACCAGGTGACCACAGTCCAGCCTTTAATTAAATTTATTGAGTACTGTCTAACGTGTATATAGTCCTTGTATGTCTAGTATAATATTTTTAAATAAATAGTGATTCTAAATGACTCATTAATAATTTATGATACTGTTTTTATAAAATCCTTGATTTGTATTGATAGTTTGATGCCTTAGACTGTATTACATGGCCTATATCAGTATTTTACTAGTAACTTATATGTATTTTGTAGTTTTCAATATAGAAAAAACTTTATATTACTGTTTATGATTATTATATTTTCCTATGATATGTAAATTTTTATGTAGTACCTTTTTGTATGTTGGAGTTTTTTATCTTTATAAGTGAAAAATATTTTATAGTAAAGATAGCTAATTTAATAGTGGAGTTTATTTGAAGTGGGTTTCTCTTATATTTTTAGATAGTTTTGCATTAATTTTTATTTTATTTTTGGATTCTACATGATCATATTACCTAAAAAGTATTTTGAAGCTTAATTTTTATTAAGTAAAATGTTCAGGAAACAGGTTTCTGCTTATTGAAAAAGTGTTGACATTTAGTAGTCTGCATGAGTAAAAACTCAATTCTGAATTTCCAATGCTATTGACATTAAAGTATTTTTAATTCTGATTGTTGGCATATAGTAAGTCAACTTATGGAATGAGTTAATTCTAGCGGTTGCCTTAGAAGGATGGTGGTTATGTAGTAGCTAATTTGGAATGGCCAGGTTTGCCGATCTTAACGGTCGGTAGCTGACCTGAGCTGTGGTTTGGTTGAGTTTGGGTTCGTTTCTTATCCTCGCCGGTCAAAAGGCTTTGTAATAATAAGTTATAGACTTGTTTAAATTGAATATGGATTTTTTTAAAGGTTGGAGGGGGTTAGGTAAGCTTCCAGGAACGCGTGGAGATCTTCCTGGGTAGCGTTGGATACCAGGGCAGTTCCGGAGTCTGAAGGGGTTAAGTTTTGTAAGTAAGATGGGTTACCGTGGGTAAGGTTGGCATCTCCGCTTTGGATGGTTGACCAGTACTGGTTGAGCAGCTGGGTGAACTCTGGGCGGTGGTGTTTTCTGGCACGGAGGATGTTGTGCTTCTTTTGTGCGTAGATGTGGCTGGGCATGTTAAGGAGGTTCGCTTTGGTGGTTGAAAGGAAGTTGTCCATGGCTCGTTTGGCAGTCAACGGGTCTTGCACCCCTTCCATTAAGAAGTGGATGCCAAAGTTGGCTTCGTTTAGGTTGGCGTTTAGAGCGTACGCCAGGTGGTTTTTTGTGCGCAGCGTGTTGTAGAAATCCACCTCGGCAAAGCTGTAGAACAGGGAAGCGAGTGCCTTGAGGCGGGGAGGTTGGGTGGGGAGTGGGAAGAAGTAATCTAATTGGTAGCCATGTGGAGTGTATGTTGATTGAAAGATGGGTTCTGGAATGGGTTGGTTGTGGGAGTTGGGTTGGCATTTTGTGATGTTGTTTTGAAATGTTTGGATTGTGGAAAGGATAGGTTGGATGTCTTCTTCGCCCATCAAAAGCAGGTCTATTTGGCAGCAGGCTAGCGTGGATTGGTAGATAAAGTTGCTAGTGTTGGTTTCTAGCTGGTGTACAAAGGATTTGGTTGAGGTTATGTTTAGGATGGCTGCAAGAGCATTTGCCAAGTTGGTTCCGTGCAGGTTGAGGATAAGCTTATTTGATTCGAGATGAAGTGACATCCATTCGCTGCGAAGGTTGAGTTCGGAAATTGAGCGATCCCAGTTCTCGTAAATAAAATACATGAGGATCATCATGTTTAAGTTGTTGCTGGGATCAGATGTTGTGTCGTACAGGGCCAGCCTCAGCCCACTCACATGGGAGGTGGGGGCCTTCAAATGCCAAACCCGCAAATGGTCGGTGGAATTAAGTCTTGTGATGGTGCTTGGTAAATGAGTTCCTTTTGTAGAGGGTTTTACAAGAATAACTGGAGGCAGATGGATTTTTGTATGGTTTTTCGGCAATTGGAAATCAAAACCAACTAAGGAATAATTGGTTTGATAAAATGGCTCGTAAAGGTCAAATGGTCCTTGGGAAGTGACATTGACTATTCGCATTCTGGCAAGGGAAAACATGTCAATAAGCTTTTCAATCTCGTCTCTTGGGAAGTACTGGGGATGGAGGCTATTGACAACCTTGTCCATTGGAATGCCACTGGACATCTTAAACATGACCTTTTTGGCAAGCAGGTGGGTTAAATACTCTTGACCAAATGTCTCACCATTCCTTTGGTAAGAAATAAAACTGGCATATCGTTTGGGATCAAGTGCTTGTTCCTTGAATGCGTGGAGGTACGAAAAGAAGTCAACAATGGCAGGCCCAGAGCTGCTTGGCGTGGGGAAGATGTGAACATTCAATAGAGAGAATGCCATGTTGGTTTCATCAAGCGCCACCTTTACCGAATCTAGCGTCCAGTTTGTAGTGATCCCCTGGAAGTAGCCTTTGTAGATGTATTTCAGATAATAGAAGAGGTAGTCAAGAGCTTCTATGGAAACATTTTGTTTGCCCGGTAATAAGAACTCAAGGAGCAGCTGGTTTTCGTCACCTTTTATTCGTATTTCTTTTGGAAACTGCTGCAAGTTGAATGGCACTTGGGTTTTGGTTGCTTCGAGGTTTCGGTTTGGAATTTTGCTGAATCTAGCCATCACCATTTGTCGGAGTTTCTCCAGGGAGTCCGGAGAAATAACGACAAGTTGCATCTGATTGGCCGAGTAATACTTAGCGTAGTGGTCTTTGACCTTGGCCAAGAGGGTGAGTTGATCTTGTCTGGTTTCCACTGGTAAAGTGTTATTGTTTCCCATGCTGAACCTTGCGTATGGGCTGCCTTCAGTTGCGACGGAGGATAAAACACTTTTCATTTTTACTTTTGGATTGTTGGCCCTGAGCTTGAATTCCAAGTTGATTGCGTAAGCCTCATTGACAACGGTATCTGCAGTAAATGCAGGGTTGACAAAGGCATCTGCAAACATCTGCAACCCTTCGTCTAGAGCTTCGGGAACGACGTAAAACGAGTAGTGGGTGCTGTCGTAATATGTAACAGCATCGAAGTCTCCGCCATTCAGTTTAACAAACTGACGGTTGGGGTTCACTCCCCAATCATTGCCAGCACCCTGGATGACAACATGCTCCACCAGGTGCGCCAATCCAAGACAATCGTCAGGGTTATCTTGGGAACCGGAGGATATGGCTAGGCCGGCTGCCCCCTGCTTTGCAGCAGAATCAGAGATGAGTAGCACCTTGAGCTGGTTCTCAAGGACAACTGCTTGGTAGAGCTGAGTGCATCTGGTGTCGTTGCAGACATTGGCCCTAGACAAAGTAAGTAACAAAAATACTATCGATAAGTTCATAAACTTCGCCTTCAACAAAAGATTCCTTATGCATTCACTTTGCAATCGAAGGGTTGCTTTGCAGGTTGTTCCAAACATACATAAGATTACATTGGTAGATCCACAGGAACATTCCAGCGAGCACATGAAATCCTTCAAATAAAAACACCTTTTCAATATAGGATAAAGGCAAAGCCCAACCAATCACTGCCCTCCCCGATGGCAAGTTTAACCGAACCCCAAGCCAAGGACTGGTGCCTTCCAAAGTTTAAACTTGATTGTCGCTGAGCTCCATTCCATCGACTGGTTTGTTTTCACATTGCTGGGGTCAACCGGAAATGAAGCAGCTTCATCAAAGTTATCCAAGAACTTTCAACCAAGTGGACGTGACCTAACCCACCATCTTATCGACATTTTATGGGACTTTAGTTCTAAACTTAAACCTCCACATCATCCTTTTGATTCCATCAAAAGACAATCAACTCCTCGCATCCATAGCCAAGTCCCCCACCAAAGACAGACCATACGTTTAAAATTCAAAATCAAATCCCTCCCATCTAAGCTGCTATGATCACCCCAAAGATCCATAAACATGCCCCAGTGGAGAAGGATATACTCCAGCGCCGTGAAAAAATGCTCATATTTCCACCTCTACCCGTCCATATCCTCCAGCAACTTATTCAACACAGTCCCCGATTCTACCAAAGCTGGGATTTCATCGATTCCTGCGAATCGGTTAAAGAGTATACCCTCCTCCGCCCATACTTCACACTATCCACGTGAACTCACAAAGCTGCCCAGGATGGTTTCCCACTATACCCTTACCTTCCCTCTCAACCATGGCCCAACCCCAGTTTCCTGAGAAACTTATCCTACCACCCATCCCGATACCACCTCCTCCACCGGCTTACCCCGTATAGTTCCCCCTACAGTACAGGTATCCCTTGATCAAGGGGGTTAAACCAAAAAAGTTCCCACCCAGAGGACTAACCACCAGGATAGCGTTATCCAGGGGCTCCACCACAAAGAAACTTTTTAGGGGAAAGGAAGCATCACGGCCAACAATACCCACCCCCAGAAGCAACCCAGGGTGCCGCCACTGGGACAAGACACATCTTCAGGGTGTCCTGCACATGAGGGAGTCCTAAATCCACCAAGGCAAGCCAGGGGTTTGCCTGCCTGGGGATTTAGGCAGCCACCTCAGATGTCTATATTAAACTCAGCAGCCTCAGAACCAAGCCCTATAGGCCTGTGACAATCCCCATCCATTTAAATTTACCCAACAAGATTCAACCCATAGCCATGCAAGGGGAGCTTTAGTTAGGTATAGCTCAGCTCCAGTATAACCCCTTATGGTTAAACTTTAGGCCAGGGCAGGAGCAATATAACTTGAAGGTGGGTGGATATCAAAGACAATTTACCCAGGGTAAGCTCTGGTGGTAGGTATCAGGGCCAGTGAGGGAGGAGAGAAGATGGTGGGGCTAGCATGGGTGAACTCAGCCAGGTCAGATCCATGGGGTTAGATTTTATACAGGCGGTAAACCAGGGGCCCAGATCTGCCCCCTTTTCTCCTAAGGAGCCTACCCTCAAGGACAGCGCTGTTTTCTGAAGGGAAGCTCAGCCAATGCCAACAGCTGGCTACAGACAATCTCTTCCAGCCAGGATGAGAGGGCTGGAGAGTCCTCTATAGGGGCCCAGACCAGATGGGTGTTGTGTTCTAGGGTGCAGCCAAGGCATACACCAGGTAATCCAAACTCCTGGGTCAGGCCATACCAAGCCAGAGGTCAGCCATCAGGGGTGGATAAGGGATCCACCTCAAGGCTCTGGGAAGGCCAATCAGCAGAAAAAGACCCCTAGATGCACCCAGGAGGGGGCACCAAAGCGCAACAGACACCACAGCAAGAAATTTTTGGTGGATCTGCATGATCCTTGTAGGAAAACTCTGGCTGCAGGTCAGTGAAAGGATAGGTATATTGCTGGCCACTCACATAGTTGGGTTGGGACCAGCTGCCTGTAATACCCAAGTATTGAGGGTAAAGCTTTAGTAACATAAGATACAGGTCAGGCAGCTCAAAGCAGTTCAAGGCGTAGACAATTGGATAGAGGTTTATTGCCTGACAGAAGGCTTTGGCAAGGATGTTGCATTGTCCAAGGCTGCCGGCAAGGTGAAGCAGGGTAACTGTGGGGATCACATATTTAACCAAGTTGGGGGTTGGTTGAGATGATGCCAGAGGGGTCCCCGGGTTCAAATCCCTTGAGTTGAGGCAAGTCAGCTCATTTCATGATCTCCCTTTTGGTCCCAGTGGTTTGGGACCAAACTGAGCATAGGTTGGCTGGTTGTCTCCCTATCCCAAGGTGAGCTGTCAAGACAGCTGTGAAGATGATATAGTTCATCTCCTGACTTGGGGGAAGGGTAATGGGTCTAGTAAGGTTACTTGCTTAGCCTAGGTAGAGGATTAATTAATGTGATAATATTGAGAAGGATATTCACTCAATGATAGCACCAACTATCATTGAGGGTTTTGTCTTTGTTCATACTAGTGGACCTGTAAGGCATGATTATTAGAAGGCCTGGCATTGGAGAACCAAGAGTCTTAGTTGCATCTGTTATTCCCTTTTCTGGATTGGTTTGGGTGGCTGGCAATTGAGAAGGGCTGGCTGGATCCCTGTTGGCATTGGCATAGTACAAGTTGGCCTTCTTCATGCATCCAAATTCATTTACTTAATTTGGTGCATGATTTTCACTGTTGGAGAGCCTGTCAGTAAATTCCCCATTTGGTAAGCTCCCAAATTGGGCAGCAGCTCCTCTCAAGTTTGGCTTTGAAGAAATTGTCTTTCCTGGTTCCTAATTTGGCTATTTCCTAAAGGAGTGGATGGGGACTGGCCTGCTGTCATGAGAGAGAAAAGGCTGGCAGGTGGCAGGCTGGCTCATGGATGCCTGGTTTGAGGATGGCTTGCAAGTGAGGCTGGCAAGAGTGGTGGGCATCTGCTCAATGACAGTGAGTGTCTGTGTGTTGGCATCAGGCAACGGCTTGGTGGTAGTGGTATGTATCTGCTTGGTGGCAATGGGGGCCTGTGCAGTGGCGGCAGATGCCTGCATGTTGACAGCAGGCAATAGCTTGATTGTGGCAGGCTTCCATGTGGTGGCAGTATGCATCTGTTTGGTGGCAGCAGACGTCTGCTTGATGGTGGCAGAAGTTTGTGCGGTGGCAATGGGCACCTGTACGTTGACAGCAGGCAGCAGCTTGGTTGTAGCAGGCTTTCATATGGTGGCAGCATGTATCTGCTTGGTGGTGGTGGGGGGCTGCGCGGTGGCAGTGAACTTCTGCTTGGTGGCAGTGGGTGCCTTCATGTTGACGGCAGATAATGGCTTGGCTGTGGCAGGCTTCTATGTGGTGGTGGCATGTATCTGCTTGGTGGCAGTGGGTGCCTTCATGCTGACAACAGGTGACATCTTGGTTGTGGTAGGCTTCCACATGGTGGCAGTGTGTATCTACTTGATGGTGGCGGATCTCTGCATGTTGGTGGCAGACATCTGCTTGGTGACAGCGGATGTCTGCATGTTGGTGGCAAATGTCTGCACATTGACAGCAGACGTCTGCTTGGTGGCAGTGGGTGCCTTCACGTTGGCTACGGGTGACAGTTTATTGATTACACAACTGTAAGTGTCAGGAATATTTCTGACAGGGGGGCTAAACTAACTAAGTTTGGCTCCCATCCTGGAGGGAGGATCCACCAGGACGCCATCCAGTAAAAAACTGGTATGGCCACTTGAAGGGGCATCAATAGAGAGGACACAGTGGATAGACGGGGGAAATAGAAGTCCAAACCCATCGGGAGCATTCCACCAAGCAACCAGGGAGCACGCTTGGGGGAAGACTCAAGACTGCCCAGATTCTCCTCTTGGGCCTATGGAACTGGGACCTCTGAGAGAGTAGAAAAGGGTGGGGCCAAGTTAGGGACCATAGATGGGACCAGTTCTGTTAGAGCAAAATGGTATGCAGCATGATTCAAGGAAATACAATGAGGATATAATAAACAAATTGTGAGTTACTTGACTAGTAGGAAACCAAATCAGGAGGACTGTCAGGGAATTCTTCCCTGACTACATCACTTATATGATCAATTCCTTACAGGACACCAAAGTTAAAGTAACCAGCAATCAGAATCTAGGCATCAACAAAATAATTAAGGCTCAATTCATTAGTTCCAATATGTACCAAGTTGGGAATTGAACCCAGAACCTTACAATGATGCCAACTGTTAGTTTACGCTCTGTAAATCAAGTTAAATTACCTTTATATATTAAGTCAATTCAATTGCTGTCCGCGCTTGAACTAGGTGTGGCCTCTGCTGTTGTTAATATGCCTTTAACACACTCACTTACCACTAAAAACATGATTGGTTGCTTTCAAATTCATTGCTGCTCTCAAATCCACTTCTGATATATGAATTAGAAGCTCCGCACTTGATCTACCATGTTAACAAGCTGATTAACCGCTTGATTGTCTCCAATCTTGTGGCTTGTTCCTGTTTCCTTGCCTATCATAATAATATCAAACAGATTATTATTTTCCAAGTTGAGGCACAGATTATCCAGGTATTAGTTTCAATCATTAGTTTTATGAAAGTCCTCTGCAAATCCCTCCTATTCCCATAGCCACTTAAAATGTTCCATCCTCTATTGAGGTATTTAAGTGAGCTATTTCTATATTGTCTACCTGTTCCAACAATAAAGACTTTATCCTATACCTGCTACTCATTCTCCTTCTGATAACTTATTTTTGAAGCCATGAGAGGAATTTTATTCCTGTTCTGGTTTCTAGCTTCCTTCTTGCCAGTGGTATCAACCTTGGAAAACCCAATACCTACAACTGACTGGTACAACCCTTCTCCAGATGACGCCCATCAAAAGGAATCCCTTGCCCACGGATGGTTCAAGTACCCCTCCGGCCACTGGGGACGTAAATTCTATTATGGTTGTTTGTTCACTCTGCCTCCTGCCAAACCTGCTCTGGTTAGACCTTACGCCTCCTTCTACCTCTTGACGTACGTGGTGGGATACTATCTACTTGGTTGGTTCAGTTCTATGTCCTGAAGATTTGCTTACCTGGGACAGCTAGGACACCTTGCAATGGTCACAGTTCCTATCGGCTTGGTAATAGCAGGATTTAACTTAGGGGCCTTGGCCCACCAACTAGGGAACTTGTTCCCTGCCAAGTGGGTCCCTGACAGTTTTTTGGAACCCATCTTGAGCTTCTTACTTAGAAGTTCAGAACTAACCCCTGCAAGCTACCTGCTCTATACCACACTCATCAAAAGTTTGGTGGTCACGTTGATTACCGCCATCATTAGCCTTACCACCTATTGTCTGGTTCACCTCTTCCTGCATATCCAGTGTCAGGAATGCTTTTGCTTTCTTTCCTGACAACAACAACAAAATCTTGGTTGATTCTGGGTCTGAAAACCCTTCCCTAAGTTGGTCTGTTCCTCAGGTCCTAAAAAGGAATTATTATTATTTAATAACTGTCCTAAATTACTTTTGATTTCCCTTGATTCAAGTCTGGAGGCCACTTCCTGGTCCAATATGGGGATCTAACTTGCGTCCTCACAGTTGTCTATTGTTTATTTAGATAATATTAGTATTTTGAGTTCAAACTTACCTTTGCCAATGCGCAAAATGACTGCCTGTAGCTAATCGGATGTTGCAACAGCTCCTGGAGCTTTCAAAATTGATTACAATTCAAACAATAACAACGTTAAGTTACCAGTAAGCTCTGTACTTGATTTAAATCAAGTAAAACAAGTATTATCCGCTTCTGTCAAGCATCTGCATCCCAGATGCCTCCCCCAAACTTTTGGTTCTCCAACAGCTGGGGTAAATAACACCTAGCTTTTTGGAGAAGCCTCAGCAGGGGTTTGGATAATTTTAAAAATAATCTTTTTGAAATTTAAATCAAAGCTCCCCTGCCAAGTCCCCCCCCCCAACTTTATCCTTGAATTCCCCTGATTATCTGCAAATTGGACATCAATGAAAGCCTATATAAGGCTCCAGATTTCAGCATTATTACCTGTTCAGTTAATAAAGTCAATTTATCAACCTAGTTGATTTATCTTTTTGCCTGCTCTCAAATCCTGAAATCAAACACCATGATGCTACCCAAGTCATCCCAATGGGGACCATTTAGGTATAAATGGTTGGTTTGGTTGCTCCTTGTACAGTCCCTTACTGCAAGCCTTTCTTTTGAAACCAGAGCAGATTCTGGTTCACCTCCTCCCAATTACTTGGACAAGTTGTGGCGCCAAGTGGTACCAGGCGTATGGTACACTGCCACCCCACTGTCACCAAATTCCCCAATCACAGAGGAACCACAGGTCATGGGGACCAGTCTGCCCAGTTCTTCTTTATTTCATCCCTTGGCTTCTGTTTTCCTCCTAAGTTATCTTAGGGCTTACTTCCTGTTGGGAAGATTTAACCCCCCTTTTGGGTCAATACTGTCTTATTGGAGAATTGTTCCATATGGGGATGGTCTCCCTTCCAATTGGTTCTCTAATCACAGGGTTGAACCCATCCGCAGCCATACACCTTTTGGGTGGTATGTTTCCAAGTGGGTGGGTTCCTGACACCCAGACCCCCTTTGCCTCCAGCGCATCTGCTCCTCAACAGGTTCAAAACCAAACTGTGGTACTAAACCAGATTTCAGCAGTATCCCCAACAACAACAAAGGAAACAAGATTCTTATGCTCCTGGCTTTCTCACAATCACTGTTTGAAACATCTCCCGCACAATTCCAGACTGACGCACAGAAGGTGCACCATGTAGCTGAAAAGCTCACAGGCAAGGCTTGCGTCTGGTACGCCAAAGCCACCCTTCAAGGAGAGAAGTTACTAAACAACTACCCTGCCTTCTGCAACTCCTTGTTGTCCATTGTAGTGCCGGTACAAACCACGGAAGAACTCAGAGACTGCATAATGACCTTATATCAAGGCAGAATGGCCACCAAGGACTATATTGAAGAATTCTCTTGCCTCAAGGAAGCAATTGGGATGGCTGATGCCAAAGCTTGCTACCTCTTCCAGAAGAAACTGTCTCCTGGACTCAAGAACTTCCTGGCCCATAATGTATTACCTGACAAGTTTTCTGATCTTACCAAAGAGGTTTTGAAATGGCCCTCCAAGGTAAAACAGCTTCCTTCTTGGAACAACACCAAGACTCTGCCCGCCCAAAACTTACCATCCCCTGCCGAGGTTCCAAAGGAATTAGTTCCTAAACCCAGGGGAGGTTACCAGTTGGCCCCCAAAGAGAAACAATGTTGAGTCTGTGAAGGACTGTGTCTCTACTGTGGGCAATCAGGTCATTCTTCCAAGGATTGCCAGGCACTCTTCAAGGTACAATCTGCTTCAGGTCATCTTCTTTCAACCATAGATGCCAATAAATCTTCAACTCAGTTTTACGCTCTTTTGACCATTTTTCTAGACCACAAATTTGGCACTACAGCCAGCTATGCACTGATTGACACAGGAGCAATGGGGAACTTCATTGATCAAGATCTTTTGACTTTGTTAGGTTTTGAGACCTCAGGACTAGCCGCTGTAAGACTTGCTGAAGGTACCCCTGCCCAAGTAGGACGCCTTGTCAAACTCCTCCACGCTCAGGTGGGGAACAACTCATACCACCCACCCACCTCTACGCTCTCTAACTTGGCCTTCCTGTTAGTCTTGGGATTTCCCTGGTGTCAGGAAGCCAAGTTACAGTTCAACTGGGACACCAATTTAGTCACACTTTACTCTCATGGAAAACCTACCACCATACCTCTCAAGAGACCATGCCACCAGGTACCAGAGAATTCCACGGCCTACCTGAACTCCCTACTTCTTTTGGGTGACCAAGAACATGACTCCATACCAGAAGAAATCCAAGACTTAAAAAAGGCCTTTAGCAAAGAACTTTGCTCCATCCTCCCTGAGAGAAGACCATCCAATCTTAGAATTGACTTGATACCAGGTTCCTCCCCCACTTGGGGAAAACTCTATCCCATGAACCAAGCACAAGGAATTGCAATGAAAGTGTACCTTGATAAAAATTTACCCAAAGAGTTTATGCGTCAATCCAACTCCCCATGCTCATCACCCATGTTCTTTGTAGGGAAAGCTGATGGTACCCTTAGACCAGTGGTGGACTTCACCAAAATGAACGCCATAATCATTAAGAACCAAAACCTCTTACCATCTGCTGAGTCCCTGACTGACTTACTGACTGACTTACTCACGCCAAGGTGTTTTCCAAACTAGACCTCTGCAGTGCTTATAATCAGATATATAATGCTGAATATCATGAGTGGAAGACAGCAGTTTGCACACCCTTTGGGCTTTATGAATACCTTGTAATGCCCTTTGGCTTGAGTAATGCCCCTGCAGCCTTTTAAGATCTAATGAGTGAGGTACTCTTTCCCCTACTTGACTTATGTGTGGTTGTCTATCTTGACAATATTCTGGTATACTCACATAACAAGGAGGCCTACACAAAACACCTACAAGAGGTCCTCCAATTACTCATTGACAACCATTTGTTCTGTAAGTTTGAAAAATGCAAGTTTTTTGTCACCAAGGTTGAGTTCCTTGGGTACAAGATTAACCCAGGAGGTTTTGTGGTCGCTCCCTCCAAGATACAGGCAGTCCTGGACTGGCCTAGACCTACAACACGTACCAAGCTTTGCGGCTTCTTGGGCCTGGCAAATTTTTGCTGCAAGTTTATCAAGGATTTCTCCACTACCGCTCTCCCTCTCACACACCTTACCTCCAAAAAGGTCCCCTTTGTCTGGTCACCAGAAGCTGATCTGGCGTTTGAAACCCTCAAAAAGCTGTTCACCTCGGCCCCTGTCCTTCTCTGCCCAGACCCTGAATGCACATTTTTTTGGACACGGATGCTTCTGACTTTGCCCTGGGAGGGGTGTTACTGCAGCTTGGGGAGGATAGTGAACTCCACCCTGTGGCGTTCTACTCCTATAAGCTGCTTGACCAAGAGAGAAATTACCACGTGCACAAGAAGGAACTATTTGCCATCATCAAATCCTTGGACCACTGGCGTCATTACTTGGAAGGAAGTAAATTCCCTGTAAAAATCAGAACCAACCATAAAAACCTCCTTTACTTCACTGAGAAGAGGAAGGTTAGCCTGCGCCTGGCCCAATGGGCTATTGATCTACTTGCCTTTGATTTCAAGATCAGTTATACCCCAGGACACCAGAACATAGTACCAGACGCCATCAGTAGATGAGAGGATTTGGATGACCCAAGCCAGTCTTATGGGAAACATAATGAACGCACCATACTCTTGGAAGACTAGTTCCTTTCCCATATTATGACTCTATCTTACCTGTCCACCTTGGACCAGGATATCATAGCTTCCCAACTCCAAGACAATAAGAACACTCCCACTGGCCTGATGCTAAGCAAAAGATCTTGGTGCAAGAATGGAAGCATCTATGTGCCAACCAACAAACACCGACAAACAATTTTGAAAAGTTTTCATGATTCTCCCCTCATAGGACATGGAGGCATATGCAAGACAATCAAGAGAATCCAACAAAGATACTGGTGGCCTAACATGAAGAAATCAGTTGCCCAATAAATCTCTGCATGCATACTGTGTGGCCGCAACAAAACCTCTACCATGAAGCCCCAAGGATTACTCAAACCACTTCCTATTCCTCCGCACCCTTGGTATTCCATCTCCATGGATTTTATTGTGGACCTCCCAGAGAGCAACAACATGACCAGCACCTTTGTAGTAGTGGATTGGCTAACAAAATATGCAATCTTCACGCCTTTCAAGCGTACAACGGCAGAAGATGCAGCAAACATGCTCTTCACTCATGTAATTGCCAATCATGGAATCCCCAACAACATCATCTCAGACCAAGGAACCCAATTCACATCCAAGTTCTGGCAGTTCTTAATGAAGGCGTTACATGTTAAAACTCTAATGTCCACCCCCTTTCATCCACAGACCAATGGACAAACAGAGAGGGTTAACCAAGTGCTGGAAGGTTTCCTCAGGAACTATGTAAACTTACAACAGGATGATTGGATAACTCTACTCCCGCTTGCCCAACTATGCTACAATACCAACCATCATGATTCTATTGGAGTATCCCCCTTCTTTGCCAACTATGGATATAACCCTGAAGACCTTCCTGATCCTCCAACCAAAGACACTATTCCTTCTGCGTACCAATGGGCGGTCTTGTTACTCAATAATCATCAGTACCTCAAGACCCAACTGGAGAAGACCATCCTTCAGTATAAGACCCAAGCAGATAGACATCAAAGAACTCCTGAAGACATCCAAGTGAGAGACTACTTGTTCCTCAATGCCAAGAACCTTAAACTGGATATTCCTGGGCAAAAGCTAGGCCCAAAGAAGATAGGGCCCCTGTTGGTCCTTGAGCAACGCTCTGATGTTAACTTCTGGCTCAAAATCCCTGAAGGCTCCTCAGCCCATGATGTTTTCCACATCAGACTTCTGTCTAAATTCAAGGGTTCATCATCTGACCTGAACCACAAAGACCCTCCTCCTGTTATATTGAATCATACCCCTGAGTGGGAAGTAGAAGACATCCCAATCACTGCATCTCTCAAGGAAAACGTCAATACCTGGTAAAATGAAAGGGCTATGAGGTAGAATCCAACTCTTGGGAACCAGAAGAGAACCTAGAGAACGCACCTGAAGTCCTTGCCCGTTACAAAGATACTCTGGGAGGGAAGCGCCTTCCTGGGAAGGATAGTGTCAGGGAATTCTTTCCTGACTACATCACTTATATGATCAATTCCTTACAGGACACCAAAGTTAAAGTAACCAGCAATCAGAATCTAGGCACCAACAAAATAATTAAGGCTCAATTCATTGGTTCCAATATGTACCAAGTTGGGAATTGAACCCAGAACCTTACAATGATGCCAACTGTTAGTTTACGCTCTGTAAATCAAGTTAAATTACCTTTATATATTAAGTCAATTCAATTGCTGTCTGCGCTTGAACTAGGTGTTGCCTCTGCTGTTGTTAATATGCCTTTAACACACTCACTTACCACTCAAAACATGATTGGTTGCTTTCAAATTCATTGCTGCTCTCAAATCCACTTCTGATATATGAATTAGAAGCTCCGCACTTGATCTACCATGTTAACAAGCTGATTAACCGCTTGATTGTCTCCAATCTTGTGGCTTGTTCCTGTTTCCTTGCCTATCATAATAATATCAAACAGATTATTATTTTCCAAGTTGAGGCACAGATTATCCAGGTATTAGTTTCAATCATTAGTTTTATGAAAGTCCTCTGCAAATCCCTCCTATTCCCATAGCCACTTAAAATGTTCCATCCTCTATTGAGGTATTTAAGTGAGCTATTTCTATATTGTCTACCTGTTCCAACAATAAAGACTTTATCCTATACCTGCTACTCATTCTCCTTCTGATAACTTATTTTTGAAGCCATGAGAGGAATTTTATTCCTGTTCTGGTTTCTAGCTTCCTTCTTGCCAGTGGTATCAACCTTGGAAAACCCAACACCTACAACTGACTGGTACAACCCTTCTCCAGATGACGCCCATCAAAAGGAATCCCTTGCCCACAGATGGTTCAAGTACCCCTCCAGCCACTGGGGACGTAAATTCTATTATGGTTGTTTGTTCACTCTGCCTCCTGCCAAACCTTCTCTGGTTAGACCTTACGCCTCCTTCTACCTCTTGACGTACGTGGTGGGATACTATCTACTTGGTTGGTTCAGTTCTATGTCCTGAAGATTTGCTTACCTGGGACAGCTAGGACACCTTGCAATGGTCACAGTTCCTATTGGCTTGGTAATAGCAGGATTTAACTTAGGGGCCTTGGCCCACCAACTAGGGAACTTGTTCCCTGCCAAGTGGGTCCCTGACAAGAACTGCTTCAACATCTTGGATCCAATGGTGGTATAGCAAAAGATCAAGGTCAAAATTGTCAATAAGCAAATGACTTGCAAGGGTAAATTAGAGAAAGAATCAGAAGGCATTGGCATGTAGAGGGCATGCCATGGAGTTGATGGCCACCTTGATTGCCACAAAGGCTAATCTTTCAAGGACAGGGGCAAACAGCCCCAGATAAGCCATCATTTTGGGATATACTTTCTTTTATTTTGAGGGAAATTAAGCTATCTCGAGACAAGTTTCTAGAGGGGAATGGGGAAGTCTTAAGGGAGTTCAGGATGGGAGAGGAGGGGGTTCTGTGGCATCTGATTGGCTGGCAAGAATTTTTCAGCATATGAAGGTCCTGCATTGGAATTCAATTTGATGATGTCATAATTCACAAAATTCTGGCGGCCAGCGGGTCAAGCGCTGCCATCCCCAAATAGTGTATAACACGTAATTTTCTTGTCATAATTATTTGGGGGGAAATAAGGCAGGTCTAGATTTTCCAGGGCTATTTGGGCAACCCCAGCTTTGACCCATTTTTTGTCTATGATGGCATTTAAGTGGTCTATTTCTTTCAAGGGTTTGGCTGCAGTTCTTTGCTGGTTTCTGGTTTTACAAGGACGCACTATCCCTTTCATTTGATTTTCTACTGTAACAGGTTCAAGGGCAGAGAGGCCAAGGTTTTCACAAGCCAAGCTTTTTACCATATTCTCACTGGTAACAAAAATGTCCTGGGATTGGCCAGAGAGATCCTCAAGCATTTTCACAAAGTTACTGGGGTTGCTCCCAACATGGTGGAGGGTATGAGAAATACAACCCCAGAGATCTGGGGAAGCACACCATATCATCACCAAGGCAGGTGCTAGGGTGAGTACAACAAACTTGACAATAGGCACCAACATTTTACTTGAGTCCAGTATAGAAACCAGCAAAAGGCAATTTATCCTTTTTAGATTTCTTTTTTGTTGTTGGAAGGCAACAGAAAGGTACCAAGGACAAACAATAAAGTCTAAGAAGACCAAGAGGAAATAACAAACGGCAACTGCAGGATAAGGGCACTTTGAAAGCAGGGTTTAAAAGCTTTAAAGCGTAAATGAGATAGCAAACAATGCAAGAGCAAGAGAGAAACAAAACCAAACTTCAAATTGGTAATTATATTAATTAAATCACTAAATTCTAATTTCAGGCAGTTATCTTTAAAAGCAAAAGCAAAAAGCCTTGTTATTGACGTTGGCAACGTGTAAGAGGCTCCAAAAAGATGCTGAAAGGCCCAGGAGCAAAGGAAAGAGGTAAGGGAAAAAAGGACCAATACTAACACTTTTATAAAATCAGATGGGACCAAAAAGGGGACCCAAAAATGACTAAATTTTAAGTAAAAGGGATTAAAACTTTAATTTTTAAGAATGAGCAAGCAGGGGACCAAAAGTCCCCTGTCTTGCTTTAAGGCAAGCCCATTTGAATTTTGAAGTCACCTGACCCAAAGGTCATATTTGATTGGTTCTAAGAGAAATTTTTCAGGGAGAATCCAATGAGTTGGGAGGGTTTCCAACAATTTCTGACTTCAACTCTGATTGATAGGCATCAATGGAGTGTTTCAGGGCAGCATCTAATCCAGTTGGATTGGAATTTGTTAATTTAGAAGTAGCACAATCTGGTTGATCAGAATTGATTAATTTTAAATGCAGACAAGCCCAAGCCAAAAAATAATCCAAATTAATCAGAGATTCCTCCCAAGTGGGGACAGAGTCCAAAGCACCAGTATTTAACACTTGGAAAGGATATGCCAACACAAATCTCTCATCAATTGTGTGGTCTAAATCCTCAAGGAAATTAAGGGGCTTGGCTGGCTTCTGAGCAGATTTTTTTGTGTGGTGCGGGAAGATTGTCCTATCCAGGGATAAAGGGGGGAGTGACTTTATAATCCTCAACTTGGAACTCTGGCAAGGGGGGAGCATCCAGTATTGTCAGGAGAGAGCTCTAGCATCTTGATCTTGTATTCAGAAGTGTAGGCAGTGACTTAGATGTCAATTATGCGGTTGACTAGATCTTTGATATAGGCATCAGAATCCAAAGCCTTGTCATAAGAAATTAGGGGGCTCCCAGGAGTGACAGAGTGGTGGCCTTGCGCTCATACAGCATAGCAAAGGGGGAATACCCTGTGATACAATAGTTTGCTGAGGCAATAGGCAAAGAGTCAGCAGGTAATTATAGATCCCAGTTTGCAGCATCAGAGTAAAATGAGCTTTCTAATGATGGAAACCAAGGTCAAATTAGCACGCTCTACAGCCCTGTTATTGGAAGGGTTATAGGGAGCTGAGAAGGATTAATGAGATCCCAGAGCCTCAACAACAGAATTCACCAACTTAGCATTGAAATTAGGTCCATTGTCTGACAACAACACTTGGGGACAGCCATGGTAATATAATACATCTTGCATAAGGAAGTCTGCAGTTTTCTTAGTAGTGATATCCTTAGTAGGGTAAGCTTCCATCCATTTGCTGAAATGATTAACATCAATCAGGATGAAGTATTAACCTGAGCAAGAGCGGGATAGAGGTCCTACAGCATCAATACTGACAGTGTGAAAGGTATGCTGTGAAGGAGCCAACTTGAACTCATGAGTGGCAGCTTGAGGTTGTTAGAGCTGGCAATCATGGCAAATATCAATGACATCTGGAAGCAGCAGGCAAAGATTTTCCCAGAAGTAATTCTTATGGAGCCAGTCATGGGTCTTGGCAACACCTCCATGTCCTGTCTCCTTATGATCTTGAAGCACCACTGAAAGGCAAAGACTAGGCCTTACATAAGGCAAGTAGTGGTCTTGTACTTTCTTAAAGAGCTGATTGTCACAAATGAGGGTGTTCTCAGATAGCTTAGACATAGCAGTTTGAATCTCTTCAGCTTCATTCTCCCAAGAGTAAGAGTACCCAATTAGTTCATATGATTGATCAGCTTCAACAGGGTGTAGAGCAAGGATAGGCATTTGGGACAATCCATCTGCGTTTTGGTGCTGGATTCTGGGACAATGTAGCATGGTGAAATCATAACCTTGAAGGCAAAAGGCCCATCTGGCTAATTGACTTTCAAGTTCCTTGAGCTGTTGTAACCACTTAAGCAAATCATGATGTCATGAATGCTTCTTTAAACATTCTTGACAACAATTTACCTTTGTTTAAAGAGGCAGAATTTTTTGCTCCTTTATTTTCTTCTGAGTCTTCTAAAGAGAATGGGCTAATAAGTAATATCTGCTCTATATTACTTTTTGTTTTAAAGCCAGAAATGGCTTCTCAGTCACTGTTGTCATCAAATAAATTCAACCTGGGTCATCTTTTGACTTGGTTAATATAGATTTGCCTAAATCAAACGTTAATTTAACCTTGAACCAATCATTACCTCTCAAAATGGTCTGTAGCCAAGCAATGATCACCAAAAATGATTTGAATTGTTCAGGACTTACGCCCAGTGACGTTGGCAGTAATGTTGAAGTGGGCAACATTCTGTGTCTGGTTTTGGGTTCTTTGGTGGCTTCTTCTTCTGTTATGCAGTTAATTCCACCTCCTGACCCTCCAGTTTTCTGTGGGGTTGACCTCTTAACAGCCAAAGCCTTGCCAGATAATCAAATTTTAAGCTAAGGAAAATATAATAACTTGCTAATGAAGAGTTGAAAACCATAAGGAAATAAGTTATAATACCCAGTTTTGAATGTCCCAACTGCCAAATCTCCATTTTATCTCCATTTCATCTCCAACTTGCCCAAACTCATTTTCCTATATTATTTATGCTACCATGTTATAAAAAGCTGGTAAGCTCCATTTTAGTATTTGTTCAATCAATAAAGTCTATATTCACCCAAGTGATTGTTTTGCTAATCTTTTATTTGACTTAAAAAACTTTCTGAATTTCCAAAACCATGAAATTACCCAAGACTCCTCTTAGGGAGTGGCTTGGATATAAATAGTTACTCTGGATAGTCCTGACTACGGCAGTGTTTGCCAGCGTTTCTATAGGTTCACACGCTGATTTGGGTACATTGCCAGAGTCTCAGTTCCTCGACAGCTTCTGGAGCTGTGTGATTCCGGGTGTTTGGTATACCACAACTCCTCTTTTCAACAATCCACCTATCTGGGAAGAAACCAAGGTTTATGGTTCCACCAACCAGGTGAACAAGCCAAGTGTTCCATCCATTGGCTTCTGCATTCTTATTGTGTTATCTAGGAGCGTATTTCTTCTTGGGATGTTTTAATCCCCTGTTAGGCAGGTACCGGCTCCTTGGAGAGTTATTCCATCTAGGAATGGTCTCCTTGCCTGTGGGATCCCTGGTGACGGGATTAAACCCCTCTGCCATCATTCACCACCTAGGGGGTTTACTCCCTAGTGGGTGGGTGCCTGACACATGATCAGACACCACAGTGAAATGGGTGCCATACACATAATGGCGGAACTGTTTGACTGCATGCAACACACCAAGGCACTCTTTCTCCATGACGCTGTAATTATTCTCATGCTTGTTGAGGACACAAGAAGTATAAGCTACAGGGTGATCCACACCCTCATCATCTAGTTGAGCCAAGATAGCCTCAATATTCAGGTTGCTAGCATCAGTGTAAAGGATAGATTCCTTATTGTAGTCAGGATACACCAAGATGGGAGCCTCTTTGAGTTTTTTCTTAATGGTCTCAAAGGTCTGTTGTTGACTAGCGGTCCATTATAAAAGGGACATTACAAAACAGTTGGACCAGAGGCTCACTAATATTGACAAAGTTGGGGATAAACTGCCTATAGTAGCCCATCACGCCCAGAAAGACTTGTACTTCACGGAGGTTGGTAGGAGGAAGAATTTTGTTGATGGCCTCAACTTTCTTGGTCATAGATCATATTCTAGTTTTAGTTACCTCATGACCCAAAAACTCTAGGTGTTCCTTGAAGAAAGCACACTTAGACGGCTTCAACTTGAGGCCAGCCTCTTGAATCTTTATGAACACTTCCTTAAGGTGAGCCAGGTGATCTGTAAAGGTAGTGCTGAAGACTTTTATATTATCTAAGTACACTAGGACACATGAGAGCTTTAAATCACTGAGGATGAAATCCATGGCTTGTTGGAAAGTAACCAGGGCATTGCAGAGCCCTTGCAGCATGCGTGTAGGCTCAAACAGTCCTTTGGAAGTGATGATTGCAGCCTTTTGTCTATCCTCAGGAGAGAGATCAAATTGCCAGTATCCAGAAGCTAAATCAATAGCAGAGAAGAACTTGGAGCCACCAAGGTAACAGAGAGCATCATCAATGCGTGTTAGGGGATAGGAATCTTTCTTGGTTAAAGAGTTCAACTGTCAATAGTCCATCAAAATACAGTGTCCTTCATCCTTCTTCTTCAATATGAGCAAAGGAGAGCCCAAGGGCTCTGGGAAGGGGCAAGTAACCCAGAATCCAACAACTGCTTAATTTCCTTAGACACCTGGGCATCCTTCACTTTACTTTGCCGGTAGGGGTTGGCTTGGAAGAGAGGAGCATTACTGGTATCTATTTGATGGATGACACCTTTAGCCAGGCCATAATCTGTACTGTCCTTGGAAAAGATATCAGCAAACTGATCAAGCAAGTCAATAAATTCTTTCTGTTGTACAGAAGATAACTGTGGGAAGACTTGGGCATTAAACAAGGACAACACTTGAGGATTTTCTTCTGATGGTTGAAATCATGGAAGGTACCAACTGGATATAGTGAGAGAACATCAGGTGCATTTAGAAGTCAACCATACCCAACCACTTGACCCCTAGAGACGTTGATAGGAACAGTGGTTAGATTAGCCACAAGTAACTATACAGCATCTTTATGAGAAGAGTCTAAAATTTCTGGACAGAGGTAAGGTTCATTATGCCCCAACAAGGAGGGGGAGTACAGTTCTAGAAAGGTACGCTCAGGCAACTCATACAAAATTTGGGAGTCAAGGATAACTTGAGACCCAGGAGGAATAGTCACAGCCAAGGTAGTCAGGAGGGCAACTGTGGTAAGTTCAACTCCCTGGTGATTGACTCCCTGGTAGTTGACACTATATTAAAGTGAGAATTCAGCTTTTTTCCTGATTGACAACTGGAAATTGACACTTTTTTAATTAACAGATCTTGATGTACCAAAACTTTTAATATAAAAATTTAAGCTATACAGCTATTATATACTAAAGTGACCCCAGAGAGCTTAAAAAGCAATAAAAAGTGTACCTTTTTAATGAGAATAAGGAGAAATAAGCAACTATTTCTCATTTTACTATGTAATTTACACTCTTCAATATAAAAATATTTTTGACTACCATAACAATTAAAATTCCAATGAGACAAAAATAAACACAAACACAACAATAAAAGTTATGTAAAATATGAAGGAATATTAATATTTATTTGATATAGTTCATATAAGTATAAATGTGAATTTCTTTTGTTTTATTAGGAAATTAACAAAAATTAAGATATTTCATTCACTTTCAACTATAACTATTCATCTCAAACTTACCATGTATACATAAAATAATCAGTGCTATCTAATTAAAACAAAAAATAGAAAAATTAAAACTAAAAACTAATTGATCAAAACTAAAAAGTAAAAATTAAAACCATAGAAGCAAGACAGCAAATTTATTCCTCCCCATTCTTCCCCTTCTTCATTTTGGCCCCTTCTAGGAGGGCAGTTGCAATGAGCTCAAGCTGCTGCTTGATCTCTGAGGCCTTGTATTTATGCTTGGCCACATTTTGAATGGCCTTGGTGAATAGGATGGAACAGGTTGTGGGCTTGGTGGGGGACATGGTTTTCCAAGTCACACAGCTTGGAGATGGTTTTCTCCTGATTGTGCTGCAGGAGGGAGAAAAACTTATTGAATTTTGGGTGGAGCCCAAAGTTGGCCTTGAGGTGTTTGTGATAAGCCTCTAGAGCTGAGGTGGTATTGAGCTTACCATTCACTGCCTCCCGGTACACATTCCAGCTGGCCTTGGCACAGGCCTTGCCTCGCCTCTGTGTGATGACCTTCCCAATCCACTGGGGCTTGAAGTACTCAAGGAAAGGCTTAAACTCTGAGTGCTTAACTACGTAAGGATCCTTTGAGAGAATCTTGAACCCCTGTGCAGTATGCTCTGGCTTTAAAAAAGCCAAGGCACTGAATTGTGCCAGCACAAATTTGCAGGTGTCCAAAGTATCCCTCTGGCTCAACCTACTTAGCTCAGCATGGGCCTGCACATTCCAAGCAACTGCTTGGCAGTAGTGGAAGTGGAACCCCTGCTAAACAGCTGCTCAAATGCATTGAACTGAGCAGGCTCAAAGTTCATAATGCACATGGCAGGCCCAAGAGCTCTCAGCCTTACCTTTTCCTCTAAGTCCAGAGTGGCCTGGCCTTTGTCAGAGGCAGGAGGGTTGGCGCGGGTATAGAAGGGGGTCTTCTTGGCATTGTTGTTGTCAGGAAGGAGGGAAAGTGCTTGGCAGAGGATGGTAAAAGCATGGGTGTAAATGGCCTCAGTGGCCCCAGGAAGAAGAAAGAACGTGAGTGGAATCACCTGGATGTCAATCTGGGCATGGATCATCCAGAGCTGCAGTAACATCTGGGGGCAAGTGGCAAAGGTACCATCAACTAGCCAGGTTGAAGTCCTTTTCAACTCCATCAGGTTCTGCTGAGTTGAGTAGCATATTATGTGGTCTTTGGTGGCTGGCCCATTGTCATGGAGGAGGAAACACTCCCCACTTGGAAGCTGCTTGAGCTTGTGGGTGAGCGTAAGCTCAAAGAGGACGTCCAAAGCCTTGGGGGGAGGGGGATTGGTGGTAATACGCTTATTGCTTATGAAGTTAACCAACTGCTCTTGAGTTGGCACCAACTTGAGATTGTTGGGTTTAAGATGTTGCGGCCTTGATGGCCAAATCTGATGCGCAGAGATGAGAGAATGTTGGGATCACCTGGACCAGGTACCATTTTAACATCTGGGTTATAAGATAATTGGGGGGCTCACAAGAGTGCTCTCCCTTCTCTGCAGTTACTTGCTCCCAGCCCTCAGTGTTTAGCCGGGGCCCGCAAGTCTTATCCTCATAGACAAAGTGCTTGATCTTGGTTTGGCGCTTTTGATTGTTACACTTAAAAATGTAGTTATCAGCAACATATCCAGGGCCGCCTTTTACAGACATAATTGGGGGGAAACAGGGGAAGCGCTTGGGGACTTTAAACTCTCTGTCCACATTACAGATATTGTGGATGGCCAGTGGATCCCAAGCCACATGACCAGAAGCTTTGAACTTCTTGGAGTACTCCTCTGGCTCATCTTGGGGATCAGATGAGGGAGGGGGGAAGAACCATCAGGAGGGGGAGGGGAAGGGTTCTTTGAGGCCTGCTTGGATGCCTCCTTTTTCTTACCAGAAGAAGAGGTGGGCTCCTTAGCAGCCTTTGACTTCTTGGTATGTTGCTCCTTGGTGGGCTCAGAGTCAGCCTCTGAGTGGTAAAAGGAGTGGTCAGTAAGATCACCATCAGATTTATTGGGGGAGGAATTTTGGGGGGAAGGTGAAGAGGATGTGGAAGATGAGAGTGAAGGGGGGAGTAGGAGGAGATGGAGTGGGAGGAGATGGGGTTGAAGACTTTTCTTTTCTAGGCTTCTTGGCACGCTTGGGAGTGGAGGCAGTTTCTTTGGAGCCCTTGGAGGCTTGGCGCTTGGGCTGTTGGCTGTTCTTGTTTGATCTTGTCTAAAGAAAAGTTTAGTTTTGTAAATAAAATAGTGTGAAAAATAGGAAACACAGAGGTAAAGTAAAGTAAAAGGTAAATAAAAATTATGCAAATAAAGTTTTATTTATCAAGAAAAAACATAGCAAAGTAAATAGAAGCAAAATAGAAACTCAAAGTATAGATATAAAGGTTAAAGTATAGAAAATTAGTGAATTTATGATGAAGCATCAAAGATGTTAGGTTCAGCATAACATCTTAGTGCTAAATCAATGTAAAAGTATAATTAAAAATCAAAAAATATATGAAAATTATATGGAGAGTAGCAGAAAAAGTAGTAGATTATAATTGCAAAAAAAATAATAATAATAAATTATGTGGAATTTTTTTATTGGGAGTTGAAAAATCAAAACACAGTAAAGTGTTGAGTTCAGCACTGTCAATCAGCTGGGAAAAGCTGAATTCTCACTGTCAAGTATGCCAGAGTCAAACAGAAAAATCAAATTTACTATGTTTTTTACATATAAGACTTGCTTAAATTTAAAACAGGTTCAAAAGTTAACCCAAAAGCAAGGCAGTTTCATATGCTCAAAAATAAAAAAATACAACATAAGTTAAAAAAGTAAATGAGTAGGAAGGTGTTTATTAGTGAAAATATTATGCTGTGAGGAGCTGGGAGTGACTTATTTACCATAGTGTTGGTTGAAACGTTAAGAAGCTCTCTGTACTAATCCCCAAGTTAAAGTGTCAAGTGGCGCTCATAGTGCGTCACATATTAATTTAGCCTTAATTCTGAGCCTTTGATTAGTTAAATAAGAAACCAATTGGGTGGCAAGTGGATAGAGTCAAACAAAGAAGATGTCAAGTTTCAGTTTTTATAAATTACATATGAAATCTCTTAATAAATTGGGCTTAATTTATGTGGCACCACTTAATCCACAAACCTGGGAATGACATAATGTAAAACAAGTGGGGTATTTGATTAATGTCTATACCACTAAATCCAGTATAGTGGTGTTTGGGAACCTAATTGACAACTATGGACACTAATAATAAAAATATAATAGTAAATAACAAATTTTATATAAGTGCATATGTATTTTATTAATAAAATTAAAATTTGGCTTAAAAAGTGTCAAACTGGTCACTTTTTGTTTTAGAGTGTCAAGCACAGGTTTTTTCATTTCTATTAGTAAATTTACTTGTAAATTGCCCCGTAAATTGGTATTTTAGCTAACCAAATTATTAAACAGAGTCAAGTTCAAGTAAATTTAACTTTGGTTTTTGGTTTTGAACCCCTAAATTTCTAGTAAAAATTAGCTTAAAATCAGTTAAGCTGAAAATACTAATAGATTCACATATGCGGCACTCAACTCCCTGGTACTCGACAAAGTGTCGAGTACCAGGGAGTCAAACTTACCACAGTTGCCATCAGGAGGGGAGCTCCTTCAGGTGCAGGGCAGGCAGGAGGAGGGCACTTCATGTTGGAGGAGTGTGTGAAGTACTTCAGGGTGAAAATTATGGAAGGGTACTCCAGGACGCAGGTCTTCAGGTCTTTACCAGGTACTTTGATGGGTTCTTCAAAGATGAGAGAAACTTCATATCCAAGGATTGACAGGTACCCATCCTTTGTGTTGATGATCCCATTATATTTGCAGAAAAATTGAGTGCCTACCAATAGGTCATAGCTCTCATTCTCCCAGATTACTTTGGAGGCAGCAAGAAGTAGCTTTTCAAATTGTATAGGAAGAGCTGAGTATGTGCCAATAATTCAAGTCATAGATAGGCCAGTTGTATCATAGGTCTGATGATAGTTGAGGTCTGTGGCTAGCTTAAGTTTCTTCACTAACTTGGAGGACATAGCATTGACTGGGGAACCAGTTTTGAGGATGGCCTTGATCTTCACCTTTTGGATAGATATTTATATGCAAGTAGTTGTATGTCTAAACGGAGAAAGAACAGCCAAAACATCTTGTGCTTTAGCCAGTTCCTTATCCCAATTTTCCAGCATGCACCTGAGACCTGAAAACTCCTTATAAACATTCTTCAAAGAAAGTGAAATAGAGACAGTTTAGAAGACTGCATCAGTCACTTCATCAGCTTCCTCATATGTTTTCACCAAGACAGGTGACCTTGTAGATTTAGTGAGGTAGGGTCTTGAAACAAAATGTTTAGCATCAGTAAAAGGTTTAGCCATGTTTGTAGTCTTTCCAGAACATAGCTTATAAGGGACAGAAATGGTATCAGGTATAGCAAGGACAGTGTAGCCATATGCATTGGAATCCTCAGTATCAGACTCTTCTATGTCAGAGTTGTCTTAAATGTTGTGGAAGAGTAGAAGGATGGGAGGAGCTTGGGAATAAGATTCCTCATCTGCAGAATTAGAAGGAGGTGAAAGGGGAGACTGTGAAAAGTTTTCAACCAAGAACGTCTCTGCTTCTAGGTTGACCTCTCTCTTCCCTACTGGTCTCTAAGATCAGCACCTTTAATGCAGGGGTTTGTGCAAACCTAAGAGTGATGTCCCACCTGGCTGTAATTATGACAACCCTGTTGTTTAGGTTGGTTTTTGGCATTTACAGCTAAGATCTGTGGGGAGCTAGAATTAGTGCCTGATGTATAGGCCCAATTTTCCTGTACTATTGAACCAGAGTGAGTGAATGAGGTGCATGTCCTGGAGGAGGGTTTTGGTACTCTTCATAGATGTAAGCCTAGCCTTATGAGCCTTAAAGTGCAAACACAGTAGCTGGTTAACCTTGAGGTCCTGAGCACAAGCAGTGTAGGCTTCATGTGCAGTCAACTGTTTACTTGTTATTAGTTGTTGACCTTCCATATAAAATCTATCAGTAAACTTGGCTAGAGACTACTTTTTTCTTAAAGGCAATTGCATGAATGTGTCTTTCTTCACCTCTAAGCTTAGATTGCCGCAAAACTCCTCAATTATTAGTTACTTCATCTTGTCCCAAGTGGTAATGAAAGGAAGCACAGGTACCACCACATCTTGACAGGTAGGGTGGAGGCAGGTCAATATTTGTTCTTTTTTTATCTCATCATAAGCCCTACACATGGCAATTTTGTATATTGTAAGGAAGGCAGCAATTGTAGATATCTTTGGGCCAAATACTTTCTTGAAGGTAGGATTAAAATGAGTCTCTGGAGTGGGTCCACCATTATTACTGTCTACCATATTGATGCAAGGGGAGAAGTCAGCCTCATTTTCTGTTGGTGGCTGTCTGGCCCACAACTTTCAAAAACTTTCCTTCAATGTGACTACAGAATTAGAATTACAGGTGTCAGCTTCAGCAGCTTGGCCTGCCTGTTGTTCAGCAGTATCCAAATAATGTCCTTGGTTGTTCAACACTGTTGAGAGTTCAGCTAGGCGCAAAGTCAGAGAAGAGCCTACCAACAGACAAGAGTAGAATTGCACATTGACAGAGTCAGTCAATTTGGTCATTTCCTGAAAGTCTGTATCTAAAGTGTTGTGATCTTGCTTCATGTGGTCAAGTCTATTGACCAGTGCAATCAGCTTTCCAGCTCAATGAATATGAGGCTGCTCAGGAATTCCAGGATAACAAACAGTATCCTCAGAAGCCCCTGGAAGGCTGTTGAATTTGGTGATAGTCACTTGCAACTCTGTGATCTCTTGTTAGAAAGCATCCACCTGGGTGATAAGAGCAGCCACTTGTTGGTCAGGATGAGGTGTGACTTCTGGAGGATCCTGACTAAAATTAGTGATACGTAATTTGTGAATATTGTCTCACAGCTCTTGTTCTTGTCTCACTAGGTCCCCAGGAGCATAAAATTCAGCAAAATATTTTCTTGGTTTATCTAAGCCAGCCTGCAACCCTTGAATGATAGTAATTAAGCCAGCCTTCTTTTGTATCAAAACATTTTTTATGCCCTGCATCCTTTTTGAGGCAATGTCAGCTAGGTGCTGTAATTGCCCTTCAGTATGAGCACAGAGTTCATTGAGTTTCTCAACCAACCTCTCAAAGTCAGCACAATGAGTGCTGAGTGAAGAGTCAACCTGGGCCTTTCAGGGTTGCTGCAGCTGATGGAACTCCTATAGGTGTTCACAGGCATAATAAGGGACAGAAGAACACACATGTTTGATTAACTTAGTTAATTTTTCCTGAGAGGTAATAAAATCTCTCTGATTATCAGATATCAAGAATAACAGGAATGTCGTGAATGAAATTCCAATACTTGTATTAAAATCCTGGGAGTCAACCCCTGGGTCTCAGAAAAAGCCTTTTTATGACCAGGATAGACAGGAACTAGCCAGACTGCCAGTTGGATCAAACCCTGGACCTCCAGAGATATCTTGCCCCAACCAGGAGGAAAAGAAACCTGCCAACCTTCCAACCTTCCAAGTTTCAAGACTAGAGGTTCAAAATCAACATTGGAAACCCCAGAATTAAACTCTGATCCTCCAAAGGCTACTTGAGTCACACAAAATGGACAGGAACCTGCCAACTTGTTAAGTTGTAGACCTGAGTTGTCAAATTACTCTGAGACCTGTCAGACTCTTGAAGACAATTCCCCAAATGAACATCAGATTGCTATCAACCGCGTGCCACCAAAGACCCAGACCTATGCTGAAGTTGTAGCTTGTCTAAAGGAGGTTATAACAAGGCCTCCTGCCAGTCCTGCCAATAATCACCAGCTAATGTCAGCCTCCGGTCCAGAATGAGTAATACAATTTGACTGCTCAGGTGATGTGGTGAACAGTAGCGGCAGAACAAAGCATTGCCACTTCTGTTCATCAGAGCAAGCACAACTAGGATCTGCTGCCCACAAAACCAGAGGCCAAGGACCAGGCCCTGTCAGTGAACTGTCCCCAGACCTGAAGTTTACAAAAAGCAAAGAAGTGAAATCACATGGTATAAGAACCCTGGCGGTATGGTGATGACCATATTGTCATTTTTGATAATAAAGTTTTATGAACCTTTGGTTCAAACATTTCTTTACTTATCTAGTCTTGTGATCTTTCATCTTAACTCTGGCCAATTAGACCATTAGGCAACTTCCCCTTCCAGAGATCAACCTGCCAACCCTCCTCAGGCACTATACTGTCCCCCTGAAGCCCCCTTTGACCTGTGCATTTTACCAAATACCCTCCCAACCCCTCCTACTTGGAGTACAACTTGAAAATCATCCTCATTTCTTATTCCTTGGCAAGGACTAAGAGACTTAATACATAGGACGCAAAGGAAAGTGGTACAAGAGGCCGCCAAGATTATTCAAAGACAAGTACAATTATCTTCCTGAATACTTTGTCCCATGACTCTGCCCTTAACCCCACAACCTGACTGCCTAATGGAACCCACCATTGCCACCAAGACCACGTCAACTCAACTGTTTGGAGTACTCTAAATTACATTGACAGGAATGGTAGACACCATGGTGCCTAACTCTGGGCCCTGGTCTTTGCTTGGGTAATCTGTATCCTATATTATCAAGTTAGCACCCATTCTATGGTGGGCATTACCCACTGGCCCGGCTGTACCCCGTCCAGAGTCACCAAACACCTCTGCCTATGCCTGGCTTCCTGAAAAGGAAGTATATCAACTGTTGGTAGTCAGAGAACTGTTCTCAATTATTAGATACAGCAGCACAAAGGGAGGAGATCTTGTGAATGTAGAGCCCCAGCACCATCTAATGATAAAACAAGGCAGTTTGGACAAAGGAGGATGTTAGGCAAGTAGTAGAGTCAGCTGCATTAAGAAGGTAATGCAAGATACAAGGTACAACTATTGTCTCATAACACTCAGTATATTCAAACTATACTTGTGAGAATTGGAGAGCAGTTTAAGAGGTAATAAAACTAAGCTTTCAACCACAATAAAATTGCAGTTTCAGCAACAACCAAAAGGTTTTCACCAACAATTCCTAGGAGGTCAAAGAGGGGGGAAGGAATCAACTGAACACCAAAAGCAACAGAAAAAAACCAAATGGTCAAATTAGACTGACAAACTTCAAGCTTTATTAGAGTAGAGAATGATGAAGAAAGGCCTTTTACAACTCTTGCATTCATTTAAAGGAAGGGGATGGAATTTGGATGAGAAGTTGAATGTTCAAAACTGATTGACCAATGATATGAGGGAATATGGATGCATCTCTTGAGGCAGGAAAATCTGGAAAAATTGAAATGGACAAAATCAAAGGGAAACCTGACTCAACTAAAAATTTATGAAACTGTCTTGAATGTAATTACCACTGCTCCCAGCTGCTCTTGCACATGATATTTAACCAGAGGTGTCTCTTGGGTGGATTAGGTGAGGGCATTTTCAAACTAATTCTGCAATTAATAGTGTGAGGACCTTTCTTGGAAGTTTTTCAGTAAATCTTTGGAAAATATCCAGGCGCAAGTTGGCAGAGATCCCAAGCATTTGGTGAGGATTGAAGTAGAGGCCCAAGGTAGAGGTGTAACTTTAAAAGAATTATAGATTAGGGGCAGCTTCTTCATAGGCTAGTCTAAGGGCCACTGAAGTGATTTGATTTAAATCAGGGGTACCCAGAGATTATTCAAAAAGACAGGGGGCATTAGCTAGGTTCAAAACAGTGGAAGTGATAGGTGGGTTGTCTATGTATTCTTTCATTGGAAGGAAGGAAACTTCAGGCAAAGACAGGTCCTGAATTGGCAGAGATGAGGGACCAGGGAAGGTAGTTTTGAAGGAGGTAACCAAGGGGCTTACAGCCTCTGTATTGAGCATCATTTTTGTTGTGTTCTTGGGCGCATCCAAAGGATACAACAAGAAATCCTGAAAGTAGGATTGGGTTCATACTAGTCTGAAAGTTAGTCTTCAGGAATGAATACAGAATTTTCTTCTTAATGCCCTGAGAATGATAATTATCAGAAGCCTCCTCTAGATATGACAAGAAAGATAGTCTCAAATAAAAATAAAAATTACAAAGAGAGTGTGAATATAACTTATTTTTATTGGATAATTTGAATGATTCTTATATGGCAAATGTTTACCCCCAAACAGTGAAAGAACAGATAGATCACTGGCCACTCCCATAAGTAGGTCAAAGATCACTCATGACATCAGTCAGAAGATAAATGATTCCTTCACCTGATTTGGGACAAAATTTATTTTGAGTTGCAAATGGGAATTGAAAGTTTTTGAGCTCAAAATGTAACTCCACCAAAGGGAAAATTGAAAGAGTATGAATATTTTGATTCATGACATTATACTTCTTTTCTTTCACCTCTGTTAAGATTCTAAAGGCCCTTTCATCACACCAGCAAAACCTGTAGACCCCACACCTGTACTTTTTGTCTTCTGGTGCCCCATTTGGTCCAATACATTTCATCAAATATCTTGTGAACCTGGCCTACTCCAAGTTATCCTTAGATAACATCCTTCCTTCTGACCCCCTGACAAGGTCCTGTCAACCCAAAACCTTTGGAAGAAAATACTAATAGTACAAAGTATAGCCCTGCCTCTTTAGAGACAAATACAATAATCTATCCTTGTATTAAGTTCCTATGATCCCTCCTGTCACCCCCTGGTCCAACTGCCTGCAAGATCTAGCAGTCACTAATGAGCCCATGTCCACCCAACTCTTTGGTGTAATTTACATTACACTGATAGGTTGGTGGACCACATGGTCCCAACTAGTGGCCCCAGGTACTTACTAGGCTGGTCTCTCTCTTGTATTATCAAGTTAGTGCCAACATTGTGGTGAGCGCTCCCCACTAGCCCGGCAGCTCCACTGCCCACATCTGCAACTGCCCCAACCCACACCTGGCTCTCTGACAGATGGAGTACTTATACTACAGTGAGTAGCTACTGATACCATGAAGCGCAGTGTGTGTACCATTAGATAGAGTAGGTATCAATAAAGTTCTTAGTATTTGCTCTGGGAGGCTTATTGATACTTTGATAAGTTATTTTTGGCTCATTGATAGAAATAGGTATGGGCTCTATGTATTTAGAAGGTTGGTAAGAGTATACCATGAGACTCTTATGAGGTGCTCACATAGTCACCCACCATGTATTGTGTGATACAGTGTTAGCCAGGCTGTCTGACTTAAATGAGACAGTGAGGTGACTGCAGTTAGATCTTTCAAGCTCCCATATATTCTTTGGGTCTGTATTTACTATATACTCCTTTGGATTTGTACAGAGGCCAAGTGATTGTGCTCCCGTCTAACACACTGAACATGTCACAGCCCATGCCAGAGTCTGGCTGGACTCTCACAAGGGAGGCAGGCTGGGCCTGGAAGGCCATGTACACAATAGGCGCTATTCTGACCAGGTAATTCACTGCAGTAGCTAGGGGACACCAACTCTCAGTATGGGACACAACCTGATTGGACAGCCCCAATACTATGATATAAAAGAGCCCCAACTTGCTGAAATCCTGAGCAGGAGGCACATTGGGCAGAGGAAGTAGTAGGAATCTCCTTCATAGCAGGCAGGATGGTCTCTCTAGCACAACCAGGAGGAAAATCTGGATGATGGGTGTCAGGAAGCCAGGCACAGGTAGATGCATTGGTTGGCTTAGGAAGGAATACAGCCAGGCCAGAGGGTAATGTCCACAAAGGATGGGTGCTAATATGATAATTTAGGATAAGGATTGCCCAAGAAAAGACCAGGGCCCTAAATTGGGCACCATAGTGTCTACCATTACTGTCAAAGTAATGTAGAGTACTCCAAACAGTTGGGTGAACGTAGTCTCGGCTGCAGTGGGGGTCTCCATTAGGCAGTCAGGTCGCAGGGTTAAGGGTGGAGTCATGGGGATGAGGTAGGCAGGTAGGCAGGTAGGTAATTGTACTTGTCTTTGAACAATCTGGGCAGCCTAATGTACCACTTTCCTTCTCAACATATTATTTTGGTTTCTCTAGTTCTTGCCAGAGGATTAGCAATGAGGATGGTCTCTAAGTTGTACTCCGCGTAGGCGGGGTTGGGCGGGTATTTGGTAAAATGCACAGGTCCAAAGGTATTCCTGGGGGATGGTATAGTGCCTGGGGAGGGTCAGCAGGTTGGTCTCCAGAGGGGGTGGTTGCCTGATGGTCTACTTGGCTGGAGTTAAGATGGAAGATCACTAAGACTAGATAAGGTAATATTTGTTTGAACCAAAGGTTCATAAAACTTTATTATCAAAAATGATGATATGGTCATCACCATACCGCTGGGGCTTTTATATCATGGGTTTTTGCTTCTTCAATTTTTGCAGGGTTCAGGTTTGCAGACAAGGCACTGGCGGGGCATGGATCTTGGCTTAGAGTCTTGAGGGCGGCAGATCCAGGTTGTGCCTGCTCTGGTGAATAGAAGTGGCAATGCTTTGTTCTGCTGCTACTGTTCACCACATCACCTGAGTAGTTCAATTGTACTATCCATTCTGGACAGAAGACTGGCAGCTGCTGGTGGTCATTGGCAGAGTTAGCAGTAGATTTTGTTTTAACCTCCTTAAGGCAAGCTACAACCTCTGCATAGGTCCAGATCTTTGATGGCGCAAGGTTGGTAGCAATCTGGTGATCATTTGGGGAATTATCTTTGAGAGACTGGCAGGTCCCAGAGTAACTTGTCAACTTGGGTTTGCAATTTAACAAGTTGGCGGGTTCCTGTCCACTTTGTGTGACTTGAGTAGTCTTTGGAGGGTTGGGTTTTGATTCCGGGGTCTCCAATGTTGATTTCAAACCTCCAGTATTGACGCTTGGCAGGTTGGCAGGTTTCTGTTCCTCTTGTTTGGGGTCATCTATCTCTGGTGGTCCAGGGTTTGACCCAACTGGCAGTTGGGTGGTTTCCTGTCTACTCTGATCAACATAAGGCTTTCCCTGAGACCCAGGCTTCCAATTCCCAGGTTTTCAATACAAGTATTGAAATGTCATTCATGACAATGGGGATGAAAGTACTCCAAGTCAAGAGCCCAGGGTGGTTTGATTGAAGTGGCAGGGGTAAAATCAGGAGGGTACAGATAGGCAAGTTTATATTGAGTGGTAGATTTATGAATAGATGCAAACAGAATAGTTATATTAGTGCAAAAGTAGATAGTTCTTGCAAGAAAATAATGAATCCTGGGCATAACCTTTCTTTATTAAGATTTCAACAGTGAGGAGGGCTTCTCCTCCTCACTATTTATGCTTACTGGTAATTTTGAGGCTTTTAGTGCCACCAGAGAACTGATGGCATCAGTTGCAGTTAAACTTACAATTTTCCCTGGAATTTGTGTACTTGGACCAGGGGTAGATGCTCATTGGTTGTTATAACATGAAACTTTCTTGAACTTCAGCATGCCAAGGTGCCACAGTTATTTATAGAACCCACAAGCAATTGAGAGCCCAATCACATAACCAAAAAATTGCACTCCTGATGTAGTATTTCCTGATAGTAAAGTTGGCCAAGTTTATTAATAGAATCAAAGCCAGGGATTTGAGACTTGTGGGCCTCTCAAATCCCAGGCCATTTTTTATTCAAAAAAGGGGGATTTTTCATCTGGAAGGCAGTTTGTAGGGTTTTCCACACAGTTGGCTGTACTGTTCCCAGGGAGGCTAGTTGATTGTCCAGGGCATTCTGGGCCCTGACAGAACAATTGCCAAGAAAACTTCTAAACTTCAACAGTAAAAATTTTATTGCTAAGACCCCAAAACTATCAGTAATAGAATTTTTTATGGTTAAAGGGGTTGAAACTTAGGGCATGGATAGTTAAAAAATTTACTTAAACTTAAGTGACAGGTTCTCCTTTTGGACTGTGCCTACTATTTTGCACAGGTACACCATCTTTGAGCTTTAGAATTGTTATGTGTACCCTATAAAGTCATCCCTGGTAGCATTAGAGTAGACTTTGTGAGGTGGACCTTGCTGGAGTACCTGCTAGCAGTTACCACAGGTGTTTTATTCTGTTGAGATGTAGACATGATGATATATGGGGTTAAGGTACTAATTATCAGTATGTCTGGTGGGTAAGGTGGGACAGTCACAGCAACTTTGTGTTTAAGAGTCACAAAAAGCTTTTAGGATGGTTTTAGATCAGGTCACAAAACAATCTGGATGGTTTGTACCACAACTTTTGGAATAGGTCACAATTTTTGCTGCACTCCATTGTGTAGGTCACAAAATATAAAAGCAAAGTGGTTTACAAGGATAAGACAGATGATTTCATTTTATGCAAGGCAAAGGATGTAAAATTAGAGCTGGTTCAGTTGTCATATTTTATTTTTTAAACAAAATTTATTACAAGCTTTATCTGAAATTATCTCACCATTGTCAGGAATGGCAATTTGGACGCTCCTGAATCCCAAAATACAGAACCAGAGTCAAACCCTAGACAAACTCCTTTGCAGACTGCCAGACCCATAGGCTGGGAACCTGATAACCTACTACCAATTGATAAAGTTGTTGCCAGCCCGCCAGGACCCAAACCTTTAGCTGTCACGCAGGATTCTGCAAGCAAACCGCCAGTGCAAGATGCCGGGAATTTCACCGAGATGCCAACGCCTGACACCAGCGGTTTGCTCAGCAAAATGCACAAGTTTCCCAATGAGAGTTATTCTAAACTCCCCCAAAGCCCAGGAAGAGGCACTGAACCTGAAGAGGCACCCAATACTCAAATCAATAAACAGAAGGATTTATAGTCTTCTCATCCCAAAGCAGCCAGTGCCAAACCGCCAGTGCTGAGCACCACACTGCTATCTAAGACCCCTGATGCCAAACCGCCCGAGCCCAGAAAACCCAAGCAGGAAGTGAAGCCTGGCAGTGTGATATAAATACCTGCCAGGCCAAGATCAATCCCCATCGTCATTTTTAAATAAAGGTTATGAGATATTGGTTTTCCCAATTATTGCCGTATTTTATTCTTATCATCTGCCAGTTAACTCAAAGATCATCTGACCCTCCTGCCAGCCCGCCAGCTATGTACTGCCTGCCAGGTGCCCCTTTTGGACCTGTCTATTTCACAAAGTGCCCCTTAAAACCTGAGTACAAGGACTACACTGCCGACAACATACTAGCCCGGGATCCCTTGGCCAGAACTACAGAGTTAACCAGATACAACCGAGAAGGCCCTTGGTATATTATCAAACCCCGCCTGTTCAGAGATAAATACAACTTCCTTCCTGCCTACCAATTAGACATGGAACCACCTGTCACCCTCAAACCAATGCCTGCCTCCGCCTCCGAGCTTCCGCTGGACCACACCAATAAGCTTTTTGGAATTGTATATATTACTCTCACGGGAGAAATAGATACTATTGTCCCCGCTGCCGGTCCGTGATTGTGGGTGGGCAAGTCAATGTCCTACCTCATTAAGTTAACTCCAATCCTTTGGTGGGCCCTGCCCACTCAGTCCACAACCTGCCAGTTCCCAAACGCTAGCGAGTCGGCAGATCAGGGTTGGTTCCCTGACAACAATGATAGTTTTGATTGAACCACAGTTTTATTTAGATAATTATAGGAAAATACTAATCAAATAAATGAATAAATATCTATTTCAATTGAAAGGAATAGGTTGCATATTTATGATTGGAAACAACACAAAACCAGATAGGGTTGTGCTTAACCACATCAAAGTTCATGCAGATTTGTTTTGTAGCTTTAGGAGCAGGCCACAAAATGTAGCAGCTACAGTTGTGACCTGCTCCTAAAGTCACAAAACAAATCAGCATGAACTGTGATGTAGCTTGAAGGCCATAAAATGATTTTTGACCAACTGCTAAAGTCACAAAACAGATTGTGACGGGTGAAGCTTGGCCACAGCTAGGGATGCTTTGGCTCAGCCCCGGCTAGCTAACGGCTTTTGGCTGCTTTAGCTAAAGCAGAATTATGATATATTTAAACATATTAAAACAAATCTTTGATGAATGAGGTCAAGAGCCAAAAACTGGCTGTGGCTGCCCGAGGCTTGGCCGAAGC
Source organism: Entomophthora muscae (assembly GCA_014839935.2). Lineage (NCBI taxonomy): Eukaryota > Fungi > Entomophthoromycota > Entomophthoromycetes > Entomophthorales > Entomophthoraceae > Entomophthora > Entomophthora muscae. The sequence continues at coordinate 83,690 of QTSX02002941.1, read as the reverse complement.
AGCTCTAGCCACAGCACATATTGTGACAATTTTGATGTCTATCCCTACTCTACTGGTGGGGAGCTTTGGAATCCATGTCTCTACATCTAATGGTGTCGTAACTGTGCTGTTTTAGCAGAGTTACAAGGGGAAAATATTTAGAAGCTAGATAATAATCTTTATTGTGAGATAGTGATTATATAGTCATGGTGAAGCAATGGTAGACAGGAACATGATTGTTGATCACACGGTTGGATGACAGGAGGGGGTGGCTTGATCCTGGTAATGAGTCAAGCACCAAAACGAGGTATCCACCGTAGGGGATCATCATCTGTTCATGTTGTTGGATTTGGTAATTTGAGTTGACTTCCTAGTCTGGCTTCGAGTGACCGGATAATCAGATTGCAGGTCACAAACTCGCTTGGTTGGAACCTCGCTAGCGGGTCAAGCCTGCGGTTTTGACAATGGTATTATTCTAATACATTTATCTTTGAAATTAAATTCAGCTTGTTGCTTGAGGAATTAGCATTGCAAGATGGCTCTTAAAAGGGGAAACTTTAGGACGGATGCTAAAAGCTTGTTTTGGAAGTTTATTCATGTGAGATAGCTGCAGAGCGATGTCTAAGCTATGAATGGTGATACCGTCATAAATACTTAAACCAACAGCACATGTTTTAGGGAATAGTCTGTTTAAACTTTCGTTAAATAGGTCAGCTCGTTCTGGTTAGGATAGTAAAACAATGTTTTGCTCGTACAAGTGAAAGAAGGTTTGGTTGTTTTAGTTTTCTAGTAAACTTATTAAATTTAAAAGTTGCTCATAGCTTATGCATGATTGCCATTTGTAGCTTACTTTTAGCAGGCCTCAGTGTTCAAATATGAGCTATAATCGTCTTAAAAAGGGTAAAAGGAAAATCAATAAAGTAGTTCGACTTATTTAATTAGGTAGCCACGATTAGCTTGAGCTTAATAGTAATAGGTTTCATTCTTATCCGCAAAGTGGAAGCCTAATAACAATAATCACAATTCAAGTGCAATAAGAAATTAAAAGGTTTATTCTTAGGGAAAGCGTTTAATTATAAATAGTAACATTAAAAAAAGCCTTAAAACTAACAAATCCGACAAAGTAAACCCTGAAGAGGTAAACGTGGTAGAATTAAAGTAGCAAATAAGATACTAAGGTGTATTTTTACGATCAGAATGTTAAGAATGAAAGCATAGCTAAGTGATTGGTTCATTTGGAGGGTAGCTAAGTTGAACCGGTTTAATGACGCTTAAAAGAAGCTACATAATGAAAATAGCAAGGGAAAGAGATTAGTTACCTGTAGCAAGCTAGGCGTAGAATAAAATTAAAATAAAGTAAAGTTTATTGGCAAAAAAGTTATTTGTGGGCCTCAATAACCTTCTTAATACCAGCAATGTTGGCACCAACGATTTGCTTGAGTTCTTCGCCAGCCTTGTAGCAGGTGAAGGTAGGCATAGCCTTGACTTTGGCATATTCAGCAGCTTTCTAGGTGGGTCAGCTAGACTCTTAGACTAAAAACTTACAGGGACTACATCAACATCAATCTTGCAGAACTCAACGTCGGGGTTCTCGGCGGCAAGCTCAGCAAACTTGGGTGCAACGGTCTTGCAGGGTCTAAAAGATAAGTACGCTGTAGAAACATCCTTGCTTACCCGCACCATTGAGCATGGAAGTCGCAGATGACCTAGTCATGTTAGCAAATCAAGGGGTTGATTAGATTACCAGTTTGCCACACTTGATGAGCTCGTGGAACTCCTCGACTGTCTTGATTTCTTTGACCATTTCGTGTAGTGTGATTTAGAAAAAAGTTGCGATTCTCATGATCAAAGCTCACAATAATATACTTTTGTGCCTGGCTGAGCCTGTCATCAATCTGAACTGCATGGCTGATATTTGTAACGATAATCTTTCAAGTCTCCGTTTGATATAGAAATTATAAGAACGGAATTATGTCGTTTTAACGCCGAAAACCCATAGGGCATCCCCGTCAGAGAAACTGGAGAAGCCGTTGAGCGCCACAGACGGCCCTGCCTTCTGAATGTGAGCCCAACAGTAAAAATAAAGAAAACTTTGACTTGTTCTGATCGAACCGTCTAAACCCCTGAGGTGGTTTGATAAGCAAGTAAAGCTTATGCTGCGATCATTAAACGATCTAACACGTGGACTTGTAAGCTAAACCCATGGCAATCAAGGAGAGTTCACCTCCCGCAAGTAGCGTGTGGTAACAGCCATGAGGGATAGGCTAAACTTCTAGAGATGAACGTTATTTTTTAATTAATAACAGTCTGGTGGCAACTTATTAAAGCCTCTTTTAAAGATTTATCATATTTATTCAATTTAACCCTGCTCCCCAGGCATCTAAATTAAATGATAAATCAAACTAACTCACATAAGAACTACAAGTAAAAAGCCCAAGCATTTAATAATTTTTATTGAAATTTATTTTCAGCTCTAAATCAGATTAATCGATCCAACTAGATATTTTTAAAGCGATGAAGAATATAGCTCAGTAATTTAAAATAAGTTTTGAGCGTAACTCACCAAGCCACTTGATTGTAGCTCCCTGATTGGCTGTAAAATCTCGAATCCTCTCAGTTACAATCCTCTACTGTTGTAAGCAAGGCCAGGCAGATATCAGCTTGCTTTAGGGATTAAGCTGATCAATTGGAAGATTGCCGGCTATTAAACTGAGCCATCTAGTCTGGGCATCAGTCTATCTGGCTGTTAGAATTTCCGGAGAGTCCAAATTTAGAAAGATCCTAGCTTTCCACCGTTTGGTTATTCCCTACAAAGGTTGCATGATAAGCTGTAATTTTTAGGGGGTTCATTCAATCCCTTGACGACAAATATGCTGAATTGAGATGATCTGCTCCAAAATCCAAGTTTCCAGACGAAGCTCTAAAAATATCTCTTCCCATGAGATGGCGCCGTCACTTGCGATCGCATCATAGCTAGAGCTTGTCGATTCCGATTACCAAGCCCAAAGGTCGAATGCAAGCTTAAAGTTTCAAATCAAGCCGCATCGCCTGGCTTCAGCCTTCAATATCCATCGCTTGGGTAAAAATTAATTCCCCTCAAGATAAGCTTAAAATCCAGTGGAATTAATCACGATTTGGTCATCCCCTATACCTTTTGCCACAACTGTCGGTATCTTTTGCAGCAAGCTTTGTAACCGTGATTTTAATTTTATATCTGATTTATCTCAATGCTGAGATAAAATATTGTTCATTTTTTTTAGAAAATTTTACAGTAGTTTTCAAAGCTGTGACACTAAGCAAAACCAACTCAGATGTGAACAAAATTAAAGGCTGATGAATTTATATTGATTAACAACAGACTTGGGTTCACTTCCATTTTGCTCTGAGATGAGTTGAAAGTGTTTGTGTGATGCTCACAAATATGGAGAATTACTTTGGACAGGTGGGGCAACAAGTTACCAAGTTGAAATCCTGTTAAGGTTGTAACTGTGGAATATACAGTCATCAGCCAGAGGAAAAACTTGGCATGGATATTGAATTGACCAAAATTCCCAACAAATAATATCAAGAAGCAGTACACAGCAGTGTACATGGCTAAAGAGGTTGTGGAGCGAGGGGGTACCAGGGTTGACCAGACAGTGTTTCATGAAGAATTGAGTTGTGGTGGCTCTTCATAGTACCAGTTGTTGGTACTCTCTGAGTGGGTGTCTGAAAGGGCAGTAGTAGATTGTTGGGCCCTATACCCTAGACAAGCTGTTAGCACACCAGAAAGATGAATATGTTACATTTTCCTGGGATGTGTCATGGCCTGGGTGACTCTCAGGGGAACCTTTGGTTGAGGGGAAGGGTCAAGCCTGGAAGGCCCAGTAGATGACGGGGGCCATCCACATCACATAATTGGCAGCAGTAGCCCAAGGACGCCACACTATCATGTGGGATATCACTTGCTCAGTGAGCCCCAGCATGGTCAAATAGGTGAACCCAAGCTTACTGTAGTCATATTAAGCAAAAGAGACAAGAGAAAGTTCTCTTGTGGTGGCGCTCATGGTCAGGCTTGGCTGGGCAAGTTGTTGGAGCAAAGGAACACCAGGAAAGGAGGGATGCGGTGCAGGAGCAGGAATTATTTCTTGATCCAGCACTCTAGAAGATAGGGTAAAGGCTGGCGGTGGTTGGTTGGAGGCAGCTAGAAGTTGCTCCGTTTTCCAGTGCTGGTGTTGGTACTGGAGGTACTCTCTGTTTGAAAGCACCAGCAGTATAAAATTTTTAATAATGTAATAAACCCCTCTAAAGGATAAATTCTCAGTGTGCATTAACCAACAAAGTTTATTATATGAAGATTTCAACAAAGAAAGGGAATGCCAGTGTTCCCAGCTATATTCTGCTGGGAAACTGCAATTGGACTTACTGGCAACTTCTTATTGGTTTTCAATGAATTATTCTCAAGCCAGGTTCCATTGATGACTCCTGATTTATCAGTTAGATGGATCCTTTCATTATTTTTGCTCTGGGAAAGCTGGTAGGGGAATTTTGGGCCATTTGGCAACCCAAGTCCCCAATTCTGGGTTTCAGAGGGTGTGGGCCAATTAAAATCTTTTTTGCTTGGCTTTAAAACGGTTTCCAATTGTCCCCAAGCTTGGCCTTGACCAGGGTTTGATTCTCCACTTGGAATTAAAGTTTTCTTTGGGTTAATCTGTGTAATTGACAACACAATTGCTTGGTCGCGTGATTGCTCAATTGCAGGTGTTGAACCTATATAACATAGGGTTTTGTCTGGCCCATTCTGGGCCCTGACATCATCTACCACCATAGTTGAGCTCTTACAGCTTAAGTCTGAATGCCCAGACTTGTACGTAGTCAGGAGGACACTAGCATTGGCAAGATTATCTTCAGGTTCCCAGGTATTCTCTTCAGGTGGGTAACATTTTCATTTGATCAAGTATTGTAGTTGCCAATATCTCATCTTGTGGTCTAGAATCTGTTCAACCTCATGCTCTAGAAAGCTTTCTACTTTGAGTGGGAGAGGGGCAGTGCAAACAACTTGATGAGGGTGTGAGGTACCTTTCTTCTTGGACAATAGCAATTGGTGAAAGACGTCATGAATCTTCCAGTTAGACAGGAGCTCTAACCTGTAAGCTACTTCTCCTATGCGTTGCAAAACTTTGTATGGTCCTGTTTTCCTAGGGCTGAGGCTTGCACATGGTGCTGTAGTCTTGATATTTCTGGCGCTGAGGTAACCCATGTCCCCAACTTCTATCAATGGTCCAGGGCTTCTCCTCTTGTCAGCAAAGTCTTTGTAGGTCTGTACAGCTCGTTTCAGGTTTTGGGCACACTTTTCTTGGGTGGTATGGATGATAGCCACCCAATCTTGTCCCTTGGGGTTGCTGGACTCTTCTGTGGGAAGGTGGTCCCAAGTAGGGTCAAATCCGTAGTTGGCCTTGAATGGAGACATTCCTGTAGAACTGTGGTCTTGATTATTGTATGCAAATTGTGCCATGGGTAAGTGTTTGGTCTAGTTGTCTTGTTCTACGTTAATGTAGCATCAGAGGTACTGTTCCAATACTTGGTTAACCCTTTCAGTTTGTCTGTCACTTTGGGGGTGGTACACTGTGGATAGTGATCTCTTGATTCACAGGTCTTGTAAGATTTGGGCCCATAACTTGGATGTAAACTGGGGGCTACAGTCAGAGATAACTTCCTTGGGTAAGCCATGATTAATGAAAATGTGGTCCCTAAAGAGGGTGGCAGTCTCCTTGGCTATCACATGAGTGGTGGTAGGAATAATGTAACCCATCTTTGTGAATCTGTCAACAATCACAAGTATGACGCTGTAGCCTTTTAACTCTGGGAGCTCTACTATATAGTCCATAGATACTGACTTCCAAGGGCCTAATGCAATTTGGAGGGGTTGGAGCAGGCCTTCAGATCTTCCTTGCTTGGGTTTAGAGCGGCCACATGTTTCACAACCATTAATGTATGTCTCAATCTCCAGCTTCATTCTTGGCCACATGCACGCTCTTTGAATACCCTTTTAGGTCTTGGTGAGGCCTGGGTGACCTGCCATGGGGGAGTTGTGGTACTCCTTCTGAATCTCCTATCTCAGTGGGCCTTCAGGTATGTAGGTTTGTCCATTTAGTTTTATTAATATTCCGTGTAGTGAGTAACCTGCTCTGTAATATTTGCTATCAATGTTCTCAGCTAATTCTTTCATGACAGTAATACAGTGCTTGTCCAGGGCGTAAGAGAGGGGGGCTAGACTAACAAAGTCTGGCTCCCATCCTGGTAGACCAACCACCAGGATGCCATCCAGTGCAAGACTGGGATAGCTGCTTGAAGGGACCTCCCAAAGGAGACCGGATGTGAAAGGGGAGGGAAGTATGCATCCAAAGCCATGACCAAGGCTCCAGTAAGTAACCACAGAGAGCAATCCTGAGTGAGAGGGAGCTCTGCATCTGACTCAGGGATTTGATGCAAGGAGGGTAGGAAGAAAGCTGAAACTGCTGAGGGGGAAGGATTGTCCAAGTCAGAAGAAGGAGTTTCAGTAGTACTGGATTCTAAAGGGGGCAACAGTTCTTCAAGATAAGAAGACAACCAAGGGAACAAACCATAGGATACTGAGTTGGTGGGAACCTGGGTGAGATGTCCAATTACATTTACAAACAGATCAGGAATAAACTCAGAAGATCAAGAAATCAAGAAAAGTTTGCTCTAAAAGACAGGGTTGGAGGACCAGAACAATACAGAAATAGGCACCAGTATCCACATAGTCATCTTGTACCAAGGAGACAACATGATTTCAGTGGGGTGCCCTTTTTGCTAAAGCTTCCGGGCAGACACACCAAGTGCACAGGTAAATATCAGGGAATGATCCAAATTAATATTCTCAGAACAACTCCCAACAAAAAACGACAGCCGGGCAGCCGGGCCAGGGAAAGCGGGAGGCAGGGACGACATCAGGAGTTAAGACAATTACCTTTATTATTTAACAAACTTCAAAACTACAAAAGGATTTGCAAATTCAGGAGTTTATTCATCAATTGGAATTGGTAAGCAAGGGACCTGACGGCCCATGCTTCCATTTTATTCAGAGGGGGGTGATAGGACTGGGGGGGTTATGAGAGGGGCTATTGGAGTGCAATCTAAAGGAGATCTTATTAAAGACTACTGGCCAATCTTCTCCTGGTTTGAGAACAAGAAAAATAGGGGCTGCGGACCTGGATGTAAGAATCAGTCCCTCAATTGGCTAGGAGCCTTCTGAGGACTCAGGGTGCATATTTCCCCTAATGCCTTCCTCTGGCGTCTCCACCAGAGAGCTCCGGAACCCAATTATTTTGTGCCAAGGGACTTCTGGGCCAGAGGAATTGGCTACCTGGGACACCACTGATTGCGGGATTTGATACCCAATTTCCCAGGGCTGCAGGTTAGGCCTTTCAGGCTCCATGCGGCCCACATTTTTCTGTTGGTCTGCTAGTTGTTTCAGGACCGGGCGACACCAGGACAACAAGCAATCTAGCTGAATTAATGTCTCCTCTGCAGTTGGAGGGGACTCCAAAGGAGAAATAGGAACTTCAGCCGGGAAGGCCAACACAAAGCGTTCATCCACTGTGTGGGCCAAGTCCTTCAGGTTCTGGAGGGGTTTTTCCTGCATGTGGGCCACTTTTTTTGATGGTCTGGGAAATACATCCTGATCCAGAGCCAAAGGTGGGCCACGGAACTTTACACAGGGTCTGAGCATGTTGGATTTCTTTTTTCCTACTAGCCAGGCCTAGGAATAAGAGCATGGGTTCCAGCATGTGTGGGGATAATAGTGATTGGGTGTTAAACTCCTCTATCTCTTTGGAACTGGGGAAGAAATCAGCTCTTTGACTCAAGGCGTCAGGTACAATGTTTATCTTCCCAGGTTTTTAATTGATCTTCAGGTTGTAGTTGGCTAGGAATAGTGTCCATCTGGCCTGGAGTTGGTTGAGTTGTTGTGGTTTGAAGAAGTAAGTCAGATTCTTGTGGTCTTTCATGATTTTCACTGGGTGGGCAGCATCACAAAGATATTTTCTCCAATGTTTCAGGGATTGGATAATTGCTAGCATCTCTTTGTCATATATTGGGTAGTTCAGTTCTGGTGCAGTGAATTTCATGGAGTAGTAAGCTACAGGGTAAAGCTTACTATCATGCCCCTCCTGAAGCAACACCCCCAATGTAAAGTCTGAGGCATCAGTTTCCATCACAAAGGGTTTAGCGTAGTTGGGCATAGCAAGGACCGGTGCAGAAACAAAGGCTTCCTTGAGTGTATTGAAGGCTCTGCGTGCTGTATTGTCCTACACAAAGGCATGCTTTTTAGAGGTCAGGAAGGTCAAAGAAAGGCATATGGAAGAAAATTTTTGGACAAATTCTCTGCAAAAGTTTGTCAGACACAAGAAGCTCCGTACTTTCTTACGGTTAGTGGGCTCTGGCCATGATGTGACGGCCTCAATTTTGTCTGGTGACATGGCAAAACCTCCTTTCAGGATATGGTAGCCAAGGAATTCTAATTTGTCTTGAAAGAATTCACACTTGGGTAGCTTTAAAAATAATCCATGATCCTGGAGTCTCTGCATTACCATTTGTAGGTGTTTTGTGTATTCCTTGGGAGTTTGACTATAGATGAAGATGTTGTCTAGGTAGGCTACACAGCACTGGTCCTTGAGGTCACCAAGCACTATGTCTACCATGGTTTGCAAGGTACTGGGAGCATTACAGAGGCCAAATGGCATAACCAAGTATTCAAATAGCCCTTGTCTTGTTTTGAAGGCCGTTTTTCATTTGTCTCCAGGCTTGATACATATCTGATTGAAGGCGTTCCTTAAGTCAAATTTGGAAAAGATGTTTGCTCCTGAGAGCTGATCTGAAAGGTCTTCAGCGTTTGGAACAGGATAGCGGCTCTTTACAGTAATCTCGTTGAGATTTTGGTAGTTTACACAAGGCCTCAATTCTCCACCCTTTTTCTTTACAAACAGCAGGGGAGACAAACAAGGGTATTTGGATACGCAGATGTAGCCTTTCTTCAACATGGTGTCTAGTTATTCCCTGAGAGCTCCCTGCTCTTTCATGTTGCATCCATATACAGGGCCATGTTTGGGCTGGGTTCCAGGGATCAAGTTGATAGCATGGTCAAACCTGGTGTTCTTGGGAAGGGCTGTGGCCATGGTCTCAGAGAACACTGATTTCCATCTCTCTAAGCAGGCAGGTATTTCTCCTTTGCAAGACACTACCACCATGCTGTTCAATAGGGAAGATGTTTAGTGGTCACATAGGGTAGCTTCCAGGTTGTACCTGCATGTAAAAAATTGCACCTGTTGGCTGGCATAGTCAATATTAAACTCATGCTCTACCCACCAATCAAACCCCAACACCACAGGTTGGGGCAACTTGTCCATTACCAAGAATTTGAACTTGATCTGGGAAAGACCCAGCTTCATAATAACACTTCCTTTACTCTCAAAGGAGGTGTCAGTAGACTTATTTCCTAGGGTGACCAGGGTGGGTTTATCTTCCAATTCTAGTCCCAATTTTTCAGCTAAGCCTTGTTTGATATAATTGTGGGTGGCTCCACTGTCCATGAGAGCTGGTATCTTCAACTCCTGGTCTGAATACAACAAGGTGGCTTGGATAATAGGATAAGACTGAGGACAGCTGTTTATTGCAGAAATAGTGGGGTTCTGGGCAGTGGAGCTTCTTGTAGGGCAGTCTTTGGACAGGTGGCCATTCTGATGGCAGTAGAAGCATAAGCCTGCTTGTACATGGTGCTGGTATTCTTCTGGGGCCATGTTCAGGCAAGGGCGTGCAGCAGTTTGGTTTCCTTGTGGCTGGTAGTTTCTAAGGGAGCCCCATACTGTTGGGGATGGCTGAAATCCATCCCACGGACAATGGCTAGGAGTTTGTTTTGGGGAGGTTGCAGCGGTGATGGCGCATCAGGTTGGTGTGGTGATTATTCAGGCCATTCCTGAAGTGCAGGCCAAAGATGTTGTCAGGTACTTCAGAAGCAAGTCTCAAGAATCTCTGGATGTAAGCTTCCAGGTCATCTCTACCTTGGCTCAGGCAAAGAAGGCCCATATATGCTTGTACTTTTGCTCCTGCAGGGGTGGTGGCGCTATTCATACATTCCAGGAAGGCCTCATACAACAAGATCAAGTCAGAGTCCTCCTCCAGCAAGTTGAGGAAAACCTCTCTGGCATCATCTTTCAACTGTGCTGCCACCATCATCACCTTTTGGGCGTCATCATGATAGTTCTCAGGGTGGGCCCTGAACAGGGCATTAATCATGACCATGCCTTTCTTGAAGCTGGCTAGGTCCATCTTGGGTAGGTCAGGGAAACTGGTGGGTCGTAGGCGTTCTGGTTTGAGGTAGATATGTTGACATTATGTACTTATGCAGTACTTGGGTGGGATTCAGGTCTAAGTTTTTTGTGAGCAATTGTGCAGCAGGTACAAAACTGGTAGGTGTAGTAAGCTGCAATCATAAAAACAAACATACAAAGTGCCCCTATTATCAATTGAATATAGGGGTCAGGCTTACAAGTTTGGATAAGGCTGAAATACTGTCATGGCCTGGGTGACTCCCAGGGGAACCTTTGGTTGAGGGGAAGGGTCAAGCCTGGAGGTCCCAGTAGATGACGGGGGCCATCCACATCACATAATTGGCAGCAGTAGCCCAAGGACGCCACACTCCCATGTGGGGTATCACTTGCTCAGTGAGCCCCAGCATGGTCAAATAGGCAAACCCAAGCTTACTGTAGTCATATGAAGCAGAAGGAACAAGAGGAAGTTCTCCTGTGGCAGCGCTCATGGTCAGGCTTAGCTGGGCAAGTTTTTGGAGCAGAGGAACACCAGGAAAGGAGGGATGCGGTGCAGGAGCAGGAATTATTTCTTGATCCAGCACTCTAGGAGATAGGGTAAAGGCTGGCGGTGGTTGGTTGGAGGCAGCTAGAAGTTGCTCTATTTCCCAGCGCTGGTGTTGGTACTGGAGGTACTCTCTGTTTGAAAGCATCAGCAGTATAAAATTTGTAATAATGTAATAAAACCCTGCAAAGTAGAAATGCTCAGTGTGCATTAACCAACAAAGTTTATTAGATGAAGATGTCAACAAAGAAAGGGGATGCCAGTGTTACCAGCTATATTTTGCTGGGAAACTGCAATTGGACTTACTGGCAACTTCTTATTGGTTGTCAATGGATTATTCTCAAGCCGGGTTCCATTGGTGACTCCTGATTTGTCAGTTAGATGGATTCTTTCATTATTTTTGCTCTGGGAAAGCTGATAGGGGAATTTTGGGCCATTTGGCAACCCAAGTCCCCAATTCTGGGTTTCAGAGGGTGTGGGCCAATTAAAATCTTTTTTGATTGGCTTTAGGACAGTTTCCAATTGCCCCCAGGCTTGGCCTTGACCAGGGTTTGATTCTCCACTTGAAATTAAAGCTTTCTTTGGGTTAATCTGCATAATTGACAAAGTGATTGTTTGGTTGCGTGATTGCTCAATTGTAGGCGTTAAACCTATATAACATAGGGTTTTGTCTGGCCCATTCTGGGCCCTGATAGGGTGGGAGAGTTAGAGATTGATATTTTAAGTTCTAAGGCTAGTACTTTTAACTGAAAAATATTAACCTGTTTTATGTTATATACAACAATAGGATATTCTCTTAATGATAGCACAACCTATCCTCAAGAGATCAAAGTTTTTCATATAGTGCTTCTTTTGCAAGAAAGAGACTGTTCCAGTAAAAAATCAAATGGAAGGAATAGTGCACCCTTGTAGAACCAGAAACCAGCAAAGAACAGCTGTTAAACCCTTGAGAGAAATAGATGACTTAAACGCCATCATTGACAAAAAAATGAGTCAAAGCTGGGGTCACCCAAATAGCCCTGGAAAATCTGGATTTACCTTATTTTTTCCCAAATAATTATAACAAGAAATTCACATGTTATAAACTATTTGTGTAAAGTTACGCCTCCCCCTTGTGCCTCTACTTCAATCCTCACCAAATGCTTGGGGATCTCTGCCAACTTATGCCTGGATATTTTCCAAAGATTTACTAAAAAAACCCCAAGAAAGGTCCTCACACTATCAATTGCAGAATTAGTTTGAAAATGCCCTCACCTAACCCACCCAAGAGACACCTCTGGTTAAATATCATGTACAAGAGCGGCCAGGAGCAGTTGTAATTGCATTCAAGACAGGTTCATCAATTTTTAGTTGAGTCAGTTTTCCCTTTGATTTTGTCCATTTGGATTTTTCCAGATTTTCCTGCCTCAAGAGATGCATCCATATTTTCTCATACCATTGGTCAATCAGTTTTGGACATTCAACTTCCCATCTAAATTACATCCCCTCCCTTTAAATGAGTGCAAGAGTTGTGAAAGACCTTGCTTCATCATTCTCTACTCTAATAAAGTCCAAAATTTGTTAGTCTAATCTGGACATTTGGCTTTTTCTGTTGCATTTGGTGTTCAGTTGATTCCTTCCACCCCTTTGGCCTCCCAAGAATTGTTGGCAACAACCTTTTGGTTGCTGCCAAAACCGCAATTTTTATTGTGATTGAGAGCTTGGTTTCATTTTCTCTTAACCTGCTCCCCAATTCCCACAATTTGGGGATGGCAGTGCTTGACCTGCTGGTGGCCATTTTTTGGATTATGAAGTCATTGACTCAAATTCTAATGCAGGCCCTCTGAATGCTGAAAATATTCTCCCCAGCCAATCAGAAGCCCAGAAACCCCCCACCCCATCCTAAACTCTCTTAAAACTTACTCCATTCCCCTCTAGAAACTTGTTTCTAGATAGCTTATTATCACTGAGAAAATAAACCACTGAAGTTCCCAAACTTCATTATGCTTGAACACTTAGTGTCAGGAATATTCCTGACAAAACCAACCAAAGAAATAACATTTTGGTCACCATTGAACCCAAAAGTCAAAAAGAATATTTGAAGCAGTTCCCTCTGATTGGGGAAACTGCCACAAAACAAAAACCCAAAGAAAAAGAAAATAAAAAATTTAATTCTTTAACTTTGGGCTTTTATAGGCTGACCGTGGGCCGCGCAACCAGCTGACAAGCACCCGCTGGCTGCACGCCCGGCCCGCTCCCGCTCCTGCCACCCAGCCAGCGGCAGGTGGCATGTCCCCCACGGCGGGGCTTTCCACCCCCGCTGAATGGAAAAATTGCCAAAGCAGGAAACCAAAAAAGGCAATTTCCCTAATACCTAATTTGGGGAGAAAGTGCTGCCCAAATTTGAAATTTGCCAAATTCAGATGGGGTTTTAAGCAGCCCTGCCAAAAAACTAATGCAGTAACTGCAGAGATTGAATTGGGATGCATGAAAGCATCCAAATGTTCACCAGTTCAATGCAAAACTTGGATTAATAATTCATCAGCTGCAAACCCATCCTATTCCCATTCCCAAAAGGGAATTCCAGACAACTCCAAGTGTTTGGGGCTCCCTGTTCAATGTTTCCTACCATCCATGCCTCACCAAGGCTGATAGTATATAATAAAGCTCATTCACTTGATGATAGTTTGTGCTATCATTGAGTGAATTTACCCTCAATAGTACCATATAAATCAAAACAGACTTAAAACCACAAGAAGTCAAGACACTAAGCTTTGTCAAACCTTCCCCAGGACTAAAGGAGATGAATCACCTAATCTTCTCAGCTGTCCTCACAGCATGCCTAGGGATTGGGGGCCACCAATATAATCAATAGCATGGTCCATTCAACAATCCATCTGGCAAGTACTACTACAAGGAGCCAGTGCAGCTTAACTCCTCTGAGTGGTACTCTTGGCCCACATTGGTTTTGCCCCAATCAACTCAGTCCATAGCTATCTACACCATGGTATAATATGTACTCACATATTTTGCCAGTAATTTTGGCCAATTTAATGTCCAAACTAAAGTGTTCTGATGGGCAATGACAGTTTACCTCATCATAACAGTGCTCACTGGGTTCCAAGTTGCAAACTTGGGACCATAATTAGCTAGAATACTCCCCCAATTGTTGGGTCTTTACACTTAGGCCTTCTTGACCCAGTTTTTGATTGCTTAATTGCCTCTTTCTTGATGCTTGCTACAGAGACTCTGGCAGTGCCCTGGACAGCTCTGTATCAAAATTTCTCTTTGATGTACTTCTTGTATTTTCCTTTGAAAATGCTGTTCTTCATTTTGGTTGTCATTTTGGTATTCTGCAATACCAATTTTGGCGCAAAATTTGTCAGCCCAACCTCCCATTTTAGCTTGGTAATTTTGAAGCAACTGATGTTTTATTTAGACTATCCTCATATTTTTTCTTTAAATAGTTCAGCCTGCCATTATATTCTTACAGAAACAGTTGAAAGCATTGGATTTAATGGCCTACTAACTGGGGCTTTGGGCAAGTTCTCTTTTTGGGCTGGCTCCAGTGTGAGCCAAGCCCAAAGGTTTATAAGTTTGGAAAAGTCCCATCTTTAAGCAGGAGATGGTTCTTCTGGAATCATCCAAATTCAGGGCTCAAAAATAGATCCCCAAAATTTACTATATTTGGGGGCTCTAATTTTGGAAATTTTTGGTGAGAGTACTAGAATTGGATGATTCCCAAATGAAGGCAACAGCTGGGAGCTCAGAATTTGGCTGAAAATCAATTTTTGTTGTCTCCCAATTTGGGAGTCTTAGGTTTGCCTTAGGGACTACTGCAAGGGCTAAACAGCGCGCAGAAATATTAAAAAAACAATGGGGATGAAATAAGCAAAATTTCAACTGTTTTAATAACACCAAACCAAATTGGTTAAAGGGGCTCACTAATTTTGCGCCACAAGCTGTAGAGCACGAGGCAGCAATAAAAATTGAAGTTAAGAAGAGCATTTTTAAAGGAAAATTGAAAACATTAGATTATGAAAACACAAGGTGTAAAGCAGGTCAAGGCACTGCAAAAAAATTGATAAGCAATTGAAATAGTGCAGAGGACAAATTGTCTATAACAAAAGCCAGTATGCCAAGATATTCTAACTGTCACAAGTGACAAACTCCTGTTGACCATGCTCATAGGAAAACCTCAATTACAGGATTCAAACCCCAACACCCTGCGGGCTGCCAGCCTGCAGATTTTTGGGCTCAAACCAGAGCAGGATTTGACTTCAGGGAATCCCCTAAAGCTTGATTGTAAAGACCCAACAATTGGGAGAGTACTTATGAAAAATAAGGTACCAAGTTGGCAACTTGGAAACTTGTGAGAGCTTTCACAATTGGATAGATCATCATCATCAATCAAAAGACCTTGGTGTGTACGTTATAACGTCTGAAATTGCCGGCAAAATACCTGAGTACATAGTATATACAAGTGTATATGGCTACAGACTGGGTGGAATGGGGCAATACCAGTGTGGGCCAGGAGTACCGCTGGGAGGAGTTGAGCTGTGCCAGCTCCTTGTAGTAGTACTTGCCAGATGAATTGTTGAATGACCCATGCTTTTGAGAGTATTGGTGGCTCCCAATCCCTAGGCATGCTGTGAGGACAGCTGAGAAGATTAGGTGATTCATCTCCTGATCCTGGGAAAGGGCAGACAAAGCTTAGTGTCTTGTTTAACTTCTTGAAGGTAAAGTTTTTAAATTGATTTATGTGATACTATTGAGGGGTAATTTCACTCAATGATAGCACAAACTATCATCAAGTGATTTGGCTTTATTATATGCTATCATCCTTGTGGGGCATGAATAGTGCAAAACATTGGACAGGGAACCCCAAACACTTGGTGTTGTCTGGAATTCCCTTTTGGGAGTGGGATGGTTTGGCAAGCAATGAATTGTTAATCTTGGCATTGCATGGCTTTGGAGCTTCTTCAGGCACTTTCATGCATTTGTATTCAACTTCTGCATTTGATGCATTAATTGTCATGCTGGGCAGCTTGTAAACCCCCTCCAAATTTGGTAGGTTCCAAATTTGGGCAGCAGTCCCCCCCATTTTTGGGGTTGGGGAAATTGCCTTTTGGGGATTCCCAATTAGGCAATTTCCCCATACAGCAGCTGGCTGGCAGCGGGTGTGCGGCCGGCCGTGCGGTCCGCGGCCGGGGTATAAACCCCGTTTTTGCCAAAATTTTTATTTTTTTAAATTTTGTTTCTTTTGCTGGGTGTTTTGTGGCAGTTTCCCCAATCAGCGGGAACTGCTGCAATTTTTTATCTTGCTCTTAGAGCCCAATTGTGCCCAAAAGATTATCTTGACAAAGGGTGTTGTCAGAAATCTTTCTGACATTGATGAACCAAAATTACCTACATCAACACTCCCCACGCTAAAGGTTCCTTGTACCCAACCAATCAGCGGGCGGGCGGACCATAGATCCCAAAATAACTCGGGCCACCACGGAAGGGGAAACAAGGAAACTTCCTATAAAACGGGGCTGCCCAGAGATGACCAACCCCACGACCTGACAAGGAAATTTGAGTATTCTCAGTTCAAACCAGCCAATGAATCAACTCCCGCAAAGGATGCCACCAAGGACAGGAAAACCCTGGTAAACAGTAGCACCCGGGCCAAAGAAACTTTTAAAATTTTACCCATGGCAATGGGCATACTTATACCCTGGACTGCCAGGAAGTTGCCCATTGCCATTCTTGCAATAAAGTAGCATGAACCTTTGGTTAAACCAGGTTATTCCATATTTGATTTTAGTTCTATTTCATTTGCAGTCTACCTCCTGCGGTTCTGCCCCTCACACCTGTCAACCCCAAGAAACCGCGGACCAGCCGCCTGGCCTTTATTGTCTACCAGGAGCTCCCTACGGCCCAGTACATTTCACCGAGTACCCCTCCCCAACCCTGCATATTTGGAGCTCACCCTAGAGGAAATCCTAATCTACAACTCTGAGGCAAGAACTAGAGAGGCTGAGACTGTCTACAGGGAAGGTCACAGAATCACCTGACCTTCTCTGCTATTCTGCAACAAGTACAACTACCTGCCTGCATATTTGGTTCCAGTGACACCACCTCTCACCCTGCGGCCTGACACCTGCAAGAAACCGTTACAGCTAATGAATCCACTTTCACTCAGATATTTGGAGTGATGTATATCACTCTTACCGGCTTGATTGATTCTATGGTACCTGCAAGCAGACCTTAGGCTCTCCTGGGCAAATTGTTATCTTATATTGTAAAGTTAGCACCAATCTTGTGGTGGGCCCTCCCTGCTGGGCCTGCGGGCTGTCCACCTGTGAGTTACCAAGAACCCCCCACAGGCTGGATCCCTGACACTCCCTGTAACCAAGCATCAACTGGTACAGTACAGTGTCTATGACCTGACAACTTTCTAGCAGACCTTCCAATAGAGGAAGCTGACCCTCAGCCTGGGGGAGTTGAAATAGTGGGGTTGACCCCCAGCAAGGTTCAGCACAAGAGATTCTGTACCCCCAAACCAACCTGCCCATCACCTGTAGCCAAATGCAGAAGTTGGCTTAAGTGACTACGTCCAGCAACAAGTGCCAGTGATGATCCCAGCTCGGTGGATAGCTTGGTCTGGCGCTCCACTGATTCCAAGGATCATGTTGCTTCCTGGGCAATCCAACTGACTCTTTGTCCCAATCCTGTCCCTCATATAATGATTCCCCCCAACTATACAATCCATGTATATTTATAAAGATAACTATCTGGTTTCCAATCATTTCCCTGGTGCAACCCTGATAATCCAGCACAGCTGTGGCAATACTGATTAAAAGGTATGTCTCGAATGCTTATGGTTGGGCACGCCACATAACGAGATAGGGTTGTGCTTGCCCACATTGCAGTCCGGTGGAGGTGTTCTGTGGCTTTAGGAGCAGGTCGCAAGGTGTGGCTGGCTCCCAAGGTCACAAAACAGATCGGCATGGCCTGGGATGTGGCTTGAGGGTCACCGATCATTTTGGAACAAGCTGAAGTCACTAAACAGATTTTGGCTTACGTCCCTACTCGAATTGGGGTATATACAACCTATTTCGAACTTGAACCAGCATAGATTGGTATAAGTGGTTTATGAATGGCATATTGGTATAGAAATTTTTTAGGAAGGGTGAGTTTAATTGGTTTGAAAACTGGCCAGCAGCTTTTTTAGAAAAATTAGCCTAGTGGTGCACATGCGGTACTTTTGAGGAAATAGGAGTCGCGCCAGTCATGCAGCTTCACCAGTGCGCAGTGGGCTATAGCGGTGTACACGGCGATGACGAGTATGATGATGGCGAAGCATACGGGGTCGTCCTCGTAGTTGAGAAAGGTATAGGCCCACTCCCCCGTGATGGATTTCAGGGTGAGGGCGTACGGGATGTAGAGGAGGATGGTCGGGATAAGTACAAAGATGTGAGTGATGATGAATACGTTCTTGCCAAGGATCATCTCCTTCCACATCAGGACCGAGTTGAATAGATGCATGGCTATCGTCAAGAACAGTTCCCGATCTCTGATGCCGGGAAGATCGTCCTTGGCCAGCAGTCCCCAGTAGATGGGTGTAACGATCAGCGTAAGTAGCACGCACAGCTCGTAGAGGATCGTATGCCATAGGAAGAAGTAGCATGACATGCCGCTCCACGGTGCAAAGTCCTTTCGGTGTACCGTTCGCCATGTGACGTAAGCAGAAACCTTATTATTGTTAGTGAAAGAGTGACTCAAGGCTTACCATAAAGTATGCCGTTATCGTATAGAAACTTAGATTTGTCATGAACATGACGTAATGATAGGCACTCGGATCATTGCGGCTGGAGTCGATACCGATAGTAACTAGACAGAAGAGCAGTGACAGCGTCCTTGTTGTTGCCAGGGTAGATGGCATCATGAGATGGGACTGCGCTGCCCTTTTAGGCTCGAGTTTGTTCGCGTGCAGAGCATTGCTGAAGCTTGACATATCTTACTTGCTGCCCAGTGCAGACTTTTATATAGCAATAACCACAATCTTTTCAGCCCAACCCAACATAGGTTGATGAAATGAGATGATTTCAAATCAAAGTCAACTAACACGGCATTGCTTCCTAAAAGGAATAAATTACTTTCCCGATATCCATTCTACAGAGATGGTTGGTAACCAATCAAACCTTACTATTGCGGCCTACAATTCTAATCCACAAGCCAAATCCAACGACAAGTGCTTGGATCGATCTATTCCTATAAAATGGTAATTTAAACTTCTCAATCCAACCCCACTTATCAACTGTGATTTCATCTAGACAGTAAACCGAAACAGTTATTGCATTTAAGTCGCTTCACACCAATATACGATTACGGTGGAAAGACAAAGCTTAAAATAAATTAAACTCGAATTTATAAAGATGATTATGACCTTCCCAAGCACAGCAAGGATCCAGTCGTATATAGGCGGGGCTGAAAAGGTTGCTGGTTTAAAATAAATATTTTAAATGAAAATGCACGCTAGGAAGGGTGGCCTATTCTCGGCTCACCCCAGGTTCGCTGCATATAACATGAACAGTATAAAAGTTAAACCAAACCAATTTTTTTGCATCGATAGGGTTTAAATTACGGAACCCTACTTCCCAGCCTAAAAAAGCACTTTGATTTTAGCTATACTGTCTACCATTGCTCCCTCGTGGCAGATACTTCCTCCAAGGATCGATATTGAAGCAATCAAAGATATGGTTCTCAATCTGGATCGTATACCTGGTAACACTCATCTTTCTATATACCAATCTGACATCCACCCAAGTGGGTTCACTTTATATCCCGCCACCTTATCTTCCACACAAGGTAGATTCTGTCAACTTTACGATAAGAATGGCAAGATTCACCATGCTTAGAAGATAAAATGAAGAGCCTAAAGGTGCCCCATCCAAATGGATATTTTATAACCCATAGTTACAAAATCACCAATAACTTCTAATAAAATAGCTATTCTATTGGATATAAACCATCAGCTTGATGGCAACCCCATGAGTGATATTTTTATATACACCGTATATCCAAAAGACAGCCTATTCAATCCTTTAATAAATACAACTAGCTCAATGACTATTTACTTAAACATCGCAGCCAACCAAGTTTCTGTTACAAGTACGCTGCTTGGAGCAGAGTTGCATGGGATACACAAATCAATGCAATCCCTTTATTCAAGAATGGATGTAACTATCCAGGCAGTCATCATTAGCCGTGTGACCTAAGTTACTGGGTTGAGCCATCCAAGGAAGCCTACCATGTACCCTAACAGGTAGTACAGCCCAGAGAAAAAGATCAGGGCAATAGTTAAATAGGGGTTAAGTCTAGGTCCATGAAAGCAGCCATGTTGATGTAAAAGATGACTCATATTCAAGGTCTGGGACAACTTCATCTTGTCGGTATAAGATAAATAAGGGTCTCCATGAAGGAGGACAAGGATACCAGGAGTACAAATTTATCATCTCTGCAGATAATAGGTACCAGAGATTAAGGGTTCTAGGTTCACTTCAGTCTCATATGCAATCCAAGTAGATCCCACAATCAAACAGAAAACAACATGGGGTTAATCTCAGTGATAGCAAAGTGTTATCCCCAAAATCACCCTTTATTTATACTCAGAGTGTTCATAACCAGTTAATTGGGATGCCCCAACTCCCTGTTTGGCCGCAAGGTGGTTCAGGATCAGGAAGAAGATCTTTTCCTTGATCTTTATTTGTTCAATGAGGGGTGATCAACCCTAAGGGGGTCTAGCTTCAGGTCCCAGATTGCCAAATTTACCCCTAGACTTTTATCCAGTGTCAGGGCTCCAGAATTCTCCTGGGTGGCTTTGTGTCAGGGACTCACTTGACAGGGAACAAGTTTCCTACCCAGTGAACCAAAGCCTCTAAGTTGAGCCCTGCAATTACTGATCCAATAGGTACTGTGATCATGGCGAGATGGCCCAAATAAGCAAATCTACCCATCATCAAGCTGAACCAACCCAATAGATAATACCCTACCAAGTATGTCAACAGGTAGAAAGATGTGTTGGGTCTAACCAGAGAGGGTTCTACTGGAGGAGGAGGAGTGGTGTTGCGACCATAATGGAACTTTCTTTCCCAGTGGCCAGAGGGATACTTGAACCACCCGTTAGCCAGAGACTCCTTCTGGTGGGCATCATTGGGAGAGGAGTTATGCCAGTCAGTGGTGGGAGTAGGGGTTTCAAGACCTAATACAGCTGTAAGCAGGAGGACCAGAAACCAGACCAGGAATAAGATTCCTTTCATGGTTTCAAATGAGGGATCAAAAGATAAGTGTGGGCAGGAGTAAAGTAATATAAGTCTTTATTGTTGGAACAAGTAGAATTGGTAAGGGTTTTACATTTAAATAGCCTCAAAATGGAGGCTGAAATATTTAAGTGGATATTGGGGGAAATGAGAGGGATTTACAAATGATTTTCATGGATATAATGTTTGGAATCAATACCTGTATCATATGTCTCTGGAGAGTTTGTATACACTCATAGTATAAAGAGAAGAAACAAAAACAAGCTGCAAGATCAGGAACAATTAAGCAGTCTCTGGGCTGAGTATCATCAGAGATAAAGTGTGGAGCCTTATTTTCATATAGTGGAAGTAGATTCAAGAGCGGCAGAGTAACCCAAGGCAGCCAATCAGGCTTCAAGCGTATAATGACATGTATTAACCGGTTATTTAAGATTTCTGAAGCAAAACCAAAGTCGGAAAAGAAGTTTGAATGAAAGGAATCAATATAAACAGGTAATATAAAATCATCCAGAGAATATACACTAACGTTTGAATTGTCTGTAGGGTTCCGGGTTTGATCGCCGTCCAGGTTAATGTTCAATTTAACGGTGGTGTCTAGACTCTGATTGCTGGTTCCTTTAGCTTTGGTCTCTTGTAAGGAATTACCCAAATAATTGATGAAGGCAGGGAAGAAATCCCTGAAACTTTGAAGAGGTGATCTCTTTTAGGTCTGGCTGATATTGGGTTGGCACACTGGCATATTGGGAGAAATAAAGGCCAGCTTTTTTTGTCTGAAGCTATGATTTGGACTTTCACCCTATTCAATCCACTTGTCAGAAATTGCGCCATTAATGCTGTTTTGATAGGGCCTTCAAATAGTGATATGTGCAAAGAATTGGTTGGTTTTGCTTTAAACTTCAGGAATTAATTGCCTTCCTTAAATGGGTTGACATCAATGTTCACCCATTCCGGAATATTCTACCTGTCTTTAACTGATCCTGGTATGAGTTCAACCCAACATGACCCCCTCTGCCACTCTGCCTGCATATTTAGTGATCATTGCTCCTTGTCTACTATTTAAGTAGAATCACTTCTCCTAATAAAGACAAGTTTATCCAAATTTGTGTTGGCTTTGTATTCTTCAAGCCTTTTCCTTTCCTTTTTGTCAAAAGGAAATTATCTTCTTGTATTCCAGGAAATTAAGGTATGTGCCTTTAATTTTGCCCTGAAGGCTAACCCAAGGCTAGCTTCAAACCTCAAATCTTTTGTTATAAAGATTTTCTGCTGTGTCCTCCTGGATGTTGTACTCAGGAGCCAAACACAAAAAATGGTGCTCATTACAGGGGCTGCCAGCCCCTTGGTTACTCTGTTCTCCGCAATTCTCTGGTTTTCTCCCTTTGTTACTGAAGTACCTGAGCCTCCTAAAGTTTTGAGTCCTCCTCTTGAAGAGGATATTACCAACTTCCCACTCTACCTATGGTAATGGTGTTGTTGCCTGGGCCTTTTTGAGTCCCCTCCAAGCTTTCTCTCTTCATTATGAGTAAGCTTCTGCCACGCACTCCCCCCTCCATACTGGTATGGTGGCCATGCATACCATTTCTGGTCTCTGTCCTGGTTACTCTTCCGAGGACCTGTACTCCTTCCTGTTAGATTTTGGCCTCTTCCTGCTTTGATAAAATCAATGAAGACCATTGGTGTGCTGGTAAATTAATTAATCCAGACCACCTTAGTCCACCATCAATTAGCATTGGGGTCCCAAAACCAACTCCTGGCTGCTGTGGCTTCTGCTGTAACCAACAATCATTCTCAGAACATGGCTTATTGAGAATGGACGCATAGTATCTCTGCTTGCATTTCTGATAACCAATGTGATTTGCTGGCTTCCCAAAAGTACCTGACCTCATTGCTAAACACGCTTTACTCCTCTCTCCCAGGATATATTTGTAAATTAACTGCCACCTCTGGTGTCAGGGATCCAGTCTCAGGCGGCTGGCCTGCCGTTTCTGGGGGTAACTTGGGCCGGGGGTTTTGCGGGCAGGGCCCACCACAAGAGAGGAGCTAACTTTAGAAGGTAGGAAGCAGACTTCCCCACCCAAGACTACGGGCCGGCGGCCAGTACAATGGTGTTCACCACCCCTGTGAGGATGATGTACACTATTCCAAAAAGCTTGCTGGTATGGCCAGTTGGAAGATTGGGTGAAGAGGCTGGCATTGGTTTGGGTGTTATGGGCGGTTTCATATAGATATTGTAGGCCGGGAGATAATTGAATTTTCCTCTAAATAGTTTTGGGGTTGAGAATATCCACAGGCCTTGGCGGTTGTACCTAATGGCAGATTGGATGTGGGCTAGCAGGTCAAGTTCAAGGATTTTCTCTGATGTATAATCCTTATATTTGGGCTTCAAGGGATAATCAGTGAAGTGAACGGGCCCAAAGGGTGCACCAGATGGACAGAAAACTGCAGGCAGGAGGGCCAGGAGATCTTAAACTGAATTGATAGACAGCAAATAAAAAATATGGCAATAGCTGTAAAAGCCAAAGTAACATAACCTTTATTTAAAAATGGCAATAAGGTTTGAGCGCAGAATCTATAGGCATATATTGCATTCTGCCTCCAAACTTAGTATTTTCCATCAGGGATTTATCAAAATATCAGGAAAAATGCGGGCAGGCAGCCAGAGGGCCCAGGTGTGAGAGCGGCAAAATGGCACCTTGGCTGGGTGTTCTCTCATTGGTCAGAACGTCCAATTTGGTCACTGAATTTTCTTGATTCTTTGTTGTGGTCACAGGGTTGGGCCCAAAGCCCGGGTTTATCTTTGGCAGTAGGGTTTGATTGGTCACTTGAGAGGACTTCAAACTCATGAAATTCACAGAGGCGCCATCTCTGCTTCCATTAGGCAATTTGAGAGGCTCCTCTTTAGGCGCCACTATGGTTGAGCTGATACAGGTATTCTGGCTTTGGGACTTAGTGGGAGCCTCAGCTTGCAGGGGCTCAATCCCAAAAAAATGCGGGCGGGCAGGCCCTTGGTCCATGGGCCCAGCAGCCCGCAGGAATGTAGGTTCAGGGTTCAAATCCCACCCTTGGGCCCAGGTTCCCCAGGGTAATGAATTGTCAATCCTGACATCATCCTCTTCTTTCCCTAAGGGCCCTCCCTTCTGGTCCTTTTTGTTCAGATAGAGTTGGACAGCTTCTTGGGCATTAGCTAGGTTGCTCAGTGGTTCCCATGTACTTTCTTCTAGCGGGATCCTTTCCATTTGATGTAGTACTGGGATTTCTGATAGTGGATTCTGTTGCCATGTTTGTATTCAACTTTGTATTCTTCAGTACAGCCTATTTGGAGGGGCGAGGGGTTTGTCTTAAGCCGTTGGTGGGGGAGCAAGTTCCCATACTTTTTAAACAACAGGGATTGGTGGAATATGTCGTGAATCTTCCAGGAGGGGGGTAGGTCTAGCTTATAAGAAACTTCTCCAATTAGTTTGGTGATCTTGTGAGGGCCACTTCTTCTGTGAGCTAGCTTCCTACAGGGCACATGTAGGGGCACATTGCAAGAGTCCAGGTATACTTCATCCCCAACTTGCAAGGGTTGGCCTGGTGTTTGTTTTTGGTTGGCAAAGGCTTTGTAGGTTTGCACTGCACGGTTCAGGTTGGTCAAGCATGTTTTTTGTGTGTCATGGATCTGCTCAACCCAGGAACGCCCAGTGGTGTTAGTTTCCTTCTTGCCAATCTCGGGATCCCAGGTGGGGTCAAAACCGTAGTTGGCTTTGAACAGAGACATCCCAGTGGAGGCGTGGTCCTTACTATTGTATGCAAACTGGGCCATGGGAAGCATGTTGGCCCAATTGTCCTGTTTGGCGTTGGCATAGCATTGGAGGTATTGTTCTAGGATCTGGTTTACTCTTTTGGTTTGGCTGTCAGTCTGCAGGTGGTAGGAGGTAGATACACATCGCTTGGTTCCCAAGTCTTTCATCACTTGTGTTCAGTAGTTTGATGTGAATTGGGGTCCTCTGTCTGTGATAATTTCCTCAGGCGTCCCGGGTTGGGTGAGGATGCAGTTGTGGAAGTGTTGGTTGGTACAAAGTATACCATCTTGGTGAAGCAGTCTACCATGACCAGGATTGCGCTGAAGGAGAGGGACGGGGGCAATTCAACAATGTAGTCCATGAAAACAGATCTCCAGGGTCCAGCAGGTATATCTAAGGGTCCTAGAAGTCCTTTAGGTTTGTTTCTGCGGGGTTTGGTTTGTCCACAGGTCTCACATACTTTCAGATACGTGCTTACTTCTTGGTCCATCTTTGGCCAGGCAAAGTTCCTTCTAATGCTCCGGAGGGCCTTGAGTCTCCCTGGGTGTCCGGCCATCTCAGAATTGTGATAATCTCTCAAGATGTTAGTCTTGATGCCTCCTTCTGGAACAAAGATTCTGTTGTGCAGCATTAATGTTGTTTCCTTCAATGAGTAGCCTTTTTGATAATGAGAGCTATCCAAGGATTTTGAAAGGTCAGCAATCATGGTTTTGGTGAATTTATCAAGTGATTGGGCCTTCAGTACTTCTGGTTTGCTGGCCCTGATCTTCATCAATCTCAGGTGGATGCCTAAACTAGCTGGGTCTAAGAGTACTTGAGTGTTGTGGTCACAAGTTTCTATGTGGGTGGGTGCCAGGTCAGTTCTTCTACTCAGAGCATCAGGTACTACATTCACCTTTCCTGGCTTGTAGTCTATGGTCAGGGTGTAGTTGGCTAGTTCTAAAGCCCATCTTGCTTGTCATTGGTTGAGGTGTCATGGTTTGAAGAAATAGACCAAGTTCTTGTGGTCTGTCAGGACCTTTACTGGGAATTCAGCGCCATAGAGGTACTGGCGCCAATGTTTTAGGGTCTTCATAATGGCTAGCATCTCTTTGTTGTTAATTGGGTAGTTCTCTTCTGCAGGCAGCATCTTATTGGAGTAATATGCTACAGGATGTAGCATACCATCCCCTACTTCCTGAAGAAGGACCCCACCCACCGCAAAGTTGGACGTGTTGGTTTCCAGCACAAATGGCTTGGAGGGGTCGGGCATGGCCAGGACAGGGGCAGAGGTGAAGGCAAGTTTCAAGGTTTCAAAGGCGGTGGTACATTCTGGAGTCCAGGAAAAGGTGACCTTGTTGGAGCACAGGCAGGTCAGGGGCAGAGTGATGTGAGAAATTTTTTGGATGAAATCCCTGCAATAATTTGCCAGGCCCAAAAAACTTCTCACATCTTTTCTGCATTTGGGGGTCAGCCAGGAAGTCACGGCGTCCACTTTATCCTGGGCCATTGCAAACCATCCAGTTTTCACTATGTAGCCCATGAATTCCACTTCTGGTTGGAAGAACTCAAACTTCTTGAGCTTTGCGTGTAAGTTGGCTTGGGTGAGTTTGTTCATCATTAGATCTAGATGGAGTAAGTGCTCTTTGTGGGTCTTGCTGTAGATGAGGATGTTGTCAAGGTAGGCCACGCAGAACTGGTTGAGGTATTTGCCTAATACTGTGTTTATCATGCGCTGGAAGGTGCTAGGGGCGTTACATAGTCCAAATGGCATCACCAGGTATTTGTAGAGTCCATACCTGGTCTTGAACGCTGTTTTGTATTTGTTGCCCTCTCTGATTTGAATTTGGTTGAACACATCTCTAAGGTCAATCTTGGAGTACACCTGGGCGCCTGTCAGCACATTGCACAAGTTGTCAGCGTTAGGTATGGGGTAGCAAATCCTTACAGTTATCTTGTTCAATTTCTGATAATTAATGCACGGGTGCATGCCACTGTCTTTCTTGCCCAAAAACAGCATTGGTGACAAACAAGGGCTCTTGGACACACAGATGAAGCCTTTCTTGGTCATGTCATTGATATATGCCTTGAGAGCCAGCTGCTCCTTGTGGTTGCAGCTATAGATAGGTCCATGTTTGGGTTTGGTGCCAGGTAGGAGGTCAATAGCATCATCATACTTGGTGTGTTTGGGGAGACAGGTGGCTGCCTCTTTGCTGAATAAGTTGGTCCATTTTCCTAGGGAAGTAGGGAAGACACCCACGCTTGGTTCAATCCGTTTGGTCATGAGCCTTTGGGTGGGTTCCTTGGGATTAGTTCAAAAGGGAAAAGTGTTGTGGGTACCCTTATCACCTAAGGTGATGTTCTGTTCTCAGTAGTTAAGGATGAGGCCATGCCTATCTGACCAGGAGTCCCCAAGAATGGGGGTGTGTGGTAGGCCTTTCAATAAGATGAGAGATGATGGGTATGTGTTGTTTCCTATTATCAAGGGTAGTTATTGTTCACATTTGTATCCAGTATCCTTGGTGCTGTTTCCCAAGATGATCTGTAAACAATTCTCAGAGGCAGACAGGCCTAGTTCCTGGGCTAAGTCAGCGTCAACAAAACTCTCATATGCTCCAGTGTCAATGAACGCCTTTAGTTTTTGGATCATTCCTCCAACGTTAAGAGATACCAGATGAACTTGTAAGACTGGGAAGAAGCATTTATTTGGGCCAACAAAACAGGAGCAGGGGTTTTCTTAGGGCAGGCTCTGGTCAAGTGCCCTGCTTCATGGCAATGGAAGCAGAGTCCTTCTCTGTAGTGTCTTTGAAGTTCCTCAGGGGTCATCCCCCCTCTATTGGGTGTGGTGGCTTGGGTTTGGAAGGTCTGGGAGGGCCCAGTATTCTCTTGATTCATGCTGAGGCCCTTGCATAAGGGGACCAGGTCTTTCAAGCCAAGGGTGGGCAGGTGGTGCTTCAATAAGTCCTTCATGGCTGGGTTCACCCCCTTTTGGAAGATGATGGCTGACAATTTGTCCTCAAGTTGAGTGCGGGTCTTCAGTTTAAGGAATTTGTCAATGTATGCCTGAATGAATCAGGAGCCTTGGCAGATTTCTAGCAAGGAGTTCAGGGCGTAGTATCTGGTGTTGCAATCCTCCCCAGTTGCCATTAACTCAGCCTCAAACTTGGCATAGTCCAAACAGAATTCTACATCTTCTGCTGTGGCTTTGCCAAACCAGTCTAGAGTGTCTCCAGAGAGCATGGAAGTGACCCCCAGTATTTTCTCGGTGTTACTGGCATAGGAGGGGGTGTGGTCTGGAAATGCAAGCGGAGGACTGGCATGGCGCGTCTGGATTCCTCGAGCATGAGCTTTCCCATCTGGGGCATCTCAACCTTGGTGAGGGATTGGTTAAAAATTACATTTTGCACTTGGGAGGAGGGCTTGCTGGTATTGGTGGCGGCAGTGTTGGTTCTTTTTGGGTCATTTGGGCTTGCATTCTTTCATGTGGAAGAGATCAGGTTCATGGTCATCTTATAGGTGTAATAAGTGATTATCAATAACAAAAGCATTTAAGATGCCCCAAGAAATAACAATATCTTGGGGCTCAGGGTACCAGGTTTAAAGAAGATTGCTATAATGTCAGGGATCCAGTCTTGGGTGGCTGGCCTGCCGTTTCTGGGGGTAACTTGGGCCGGGGTTTTTGCAGGCAGGGCCCACCACAAGAGAGGAGCTAACTTTAGAAGGTAGGAAGCAGACTTCCCCACCTAAGACCACAGGCCGGCAGCCAGTACAATGGTGTTCACCACCCCTGTGAGGATGATGTACACTATTCCAAAAAGCTTGCTGGTATGGCCGGTTGGAAGGTCGGGTGAAGAGGATGGCATTGGTTTTGGTGTTATGGGCAGTTCCATATAGATATTGTAGGCTGGGAGATAATTGAATTTTCCTCTAAATAGTTTTGGGGTTGAGAATATCCACAGGCCTTGGCAGTTGTATCTAATGGCAGATTGGATGCGGGCTAGCAGGTCAAGTTCAAGGATTTTCTCTGATGTATAATCCTTATATTTGGGCTTCAAGGGATAATCAGTGAAGTGAACGGGCCCAAAGGGTGCACCAGATGGACAGAAAACTGCAGGCAGGAGGGCCAGGAGATCTTAAACTGAATTGATAGACAGGAAATACAAAATATGGCAATAGCTGTAAAAGCCAAAGTAACATAACCTTTATTTAAAAATGGCAATAAGGTTTGAGCGCAGAATCTATAGGCATATATAGCATTCTGCCTCCAAACTTAGTATTTTCCATCAGGGCTTTATCAAAATATCAGAAAAAATGTGGGCGGGCAGCCAGAGGGCCCGGGTGTGAGAGCGGCAAAATGGCACCTTGGCTGGGTGTTCTCTCATTGGTCAGAACGTCCAATTTGGTCACTCAATTTTCTTGATTCTTTGTTGTGGTCACAGGGTTGGGCCCAAAGCCCGGGTTTATCTTTGGCAGTAGGGTTTGATTGGTCACTTGAGAGGACTTCAAACTCATGAAATTCACAGAGGCGCCATCTCTGCTTCCATTAAGCAATTTGAGAGGCTCCTCTTTGGGCGCCATCATGGTTGAGCTGATACAGGTTTTCTGGCTTTGGGACTTAGCGGGAGCCTCAGCTTGCAGGGGCTCAATCCCAAAAAACGCAGGCGGGCGGGCCCTTGGTCCATGGGCCCAGCGGCCCGCGGGAATGCAGGTTCAGGGTTTGAATCCCACCCTTAGGCCCAGGTTCCCTGGGGTAATGAATTGTCAATCTTGACATCTGGCCTTGGATCAAACTGTTTTCCCCCGCCACACCAAAAAAGGGGCTAAAATTACAGCCAAGCCACTCAATTCTCTAGGAGATTTAGCTCATACTGTTGATGAGAGATTTTTTCTGGCCTACCCTGCACACTCTCTGGTTTTGGCTGCTCCGGCCTGGGAAGAAACACTGGTCAATTTAGACTATTTGTTAGCATGGTGTCAGCCCCAATTAAAAAACAATCAGGACTGCCCAATCAAATGATGCCACATCTAGGGCCAGAAATTCAAATGAACCTGAACTGGGTGAGGTGTCTTCCAGCCAATCAGATGGACCCGCGGAGATTAACCTGAAACTCTCCAGCACCCCTGGCTCTGGCCAGAAAATTTTATCACCCAGCCAATCACATGCAACACAAAATGGTCAGGTGATCATTTCACAGCAACTCACTCCCTTTTAACCATGTCAGGGGACTTTATGTCCCCTGCTTGTCAATTGTCAATTTCATTAAAAGTTTGGAATTTTTTTGCACTTGTGTTTATTTAAAATACTTTGGTTGTGTGGAACCCTGCTTTTGGTTCCTATCATCTAAAATTAAAGTGTGAGTGGTTTCTGTCCTGCTTACCTTCTACTCCCAGTTTTGAACCCGGAAACTCCTCTGGACTCTTAAGATTAGGCTCCAGCATATAGTTGTTGTCTTCTTTTACTTTCACTTTCAAAAACCAACTTAAAACTTTAAAATCTATTTAAATTTCATTATAATTTCTATTATTATTCTGATTTTTTTATTAAATTTACTGATTTCAAACCTGTTTTTGATTTTGCTTGTGACCCAAGACTCCCAAGATTACGCCAAAGCCATTCAGACCCGCTCTGCTGCTTTTTTTGGTCTCCTGCTTGTGGCTCCCCTGTGGCCTATTTTTTATTTAGTTTGTCATACCAAAACCTTACAAATCTTCCCCAAATTTTGAGGAGAACACAACCATGATACTCCCTGTGTTAAAATTTTTTGTGTTTTCCTTGGCCCTGTTCCTGTTGCTCCTTTGGTCAACCTCACCTGACTTGTGGTCAAAAATTGCTTCTTCTGCCCAGCTTGTGGGAAAACACCCCTCTAGTCTTCTGGATCTCCCTAGTGGTCTCCTCCTCTCTGGAGAGGCCGTGGTGAAAAGCTTGACGTTTGATGACTTAGATTTGGACATTGTTGATTACATCTTGCCCTCCACCAAGGGAGGGAAGACATCTGTGCCTCCCCCTTTTAGCACAAATGAGAGCGCGTCAGTCCCCCCTGTGGTTCTTGAGATTCCTCCTCCCGTTGTCTCTCATGCCCCTTGGGTGATCACTGGCCTTGTGTTGATGGGATTGAACTCCTACTTCCCTCAACTTTCCCCTGTGTCCTCCTTCTGGTCCCCCCCCTTAGAGAGGCCATCCTGGTTCTTCACTGGGTGGCATCCTGGTTGTTCCTTTCACCGGGATGGGAGCCAAACTTAGTTAGTTTAGCCCCCTCTCTTACAATATTAGAGATTGGCTGTGCAAGTTAGATGATTGCCATGCTGCTTGGTGAGGACAAATTGAAGCAACTCTCCTAAAATATTGACAGAACTTCAAGACCTTGGTTGGCAAGCTCAATCAATTCCGTGAGCACATCCACGCTCAACTCAAGCTAGTTGGGAAAATCTGGACAATTGAGGCCATCACCTACACCAACAATACAGCCTGGAAAAGGCCACTCTGGGAAATACCCTACGTCAAGTTCAGACTTATGTTGATGACAAGGTAGCCTCAGTAGAAATGGCACCACTTGCGCTTTCCCTTGAAAACCCCTCTTCATTTGAGGCTAAGGTCTGGGAGGCCATAGCCAAACTCAAGGCCACTCCTTGACAACAGGCCTCTACTTCCAACCCTCTTTCAGTAGAGCCCGTGCCTTACCCTTGCATCACCATCTTGACTGATTAAGTAGCCACATTATGAGGCAAGATTGCCTACCTGCAACAACGCCTCTTTGACCAAGAAGATTCTTTCTCTGACTCTGATGATAAAGGAGAGGCTGAGACCACTGAGGTCCTCACCTATGAGAATCATGGATGCTGCCCTGGCCTAGAGGAACAACCACACATCAATTGTGCCCTTTTGCTAGATAACCTAGCCGCTGTGATGAACAATGTTGCTGACAGGCAAGATGTGCTGGAACAGGAAGTTCAGAACCATGCTTGCCTGACCAAGACTATGAATGAGAAGATCACTTCCTTGGCATCTCAGGCCGCAGCTATGACCACCCAAGTCAATGGGATTGCAGGTACCTTGGCTGTCCAGCAGATGCAAGTTGATGAGCTTGGAACTGTAGCAACAACTGCCAGGGACATTGGAGGGCAGAACAGTTCTACTCTGGAAACTTTGGAAGAAAGTCTTCATCTTCTATGGGCTAGACAACCTGCTACTGAGTCTGAGTTTAAAGGGAACCCACATATCAATGTTTTTAATCAGGGTGAAAATAGTCAATCTACATCTTTGTCTATTGATCCCAACTACAAACTCACGTTCAAGTGAATATTTGACCCCAAGTCCTCTACCATTGCTGCTTTCTTGACAATCTGCGGGACTGCCATGAAGAGGGCTAAAGATGATTTTAAGAAAGAGCACATTCTTACCTGCCTACACCCCACTTTTCAAGAGGGTGTGATCCCTGAACTCCTGGCCATAGTTAATTGGGAAGATATGAAGCAACTTCTCATTGAGAAGTTTGGAGGCAGCCTCAGCCTAGAGGTTAAGATAGATACATTCATGCCTATTGCCTTCAAACCTAAGGAAACATTAGCTGAGTTTGCTGACTGCTTCTACATTGAAGGTCAGCAACTCATCACCAGTTGCCAACTGACTCCCCAGGAGGTATATACTGCATGTTTGAATGCACTGAAAGTGAACCAGCTCTTATTTTTACACTTTAAAGTGCACTAGGGGGTCTCTCACATCTATGAAGAGCATCAAGAACCTCCTGCAAGATATACATCTGACGTATGGAGGAGCTGTGGTCCGCAAGAATAAGGCTAAAAACTCTGGCACTACTTCTAGTATCTCCTGCATCATGATCCTTGGATCTAATGGGCAACCCAAGAAACAAGGTTGTCATAATTATGGTCAGATTGGACACCATGTGTGGGCTTGCACTATTCTGCGTGTAGAAGGATATGACCCTAAAGAACACTGCAAGAAAATAAAGGTTAACTTAAAGGCAGAGATGCTCTCTGCTGACCAATCTCCCCCATCTTCTCCTGATCCTCTCTCTGACAAAGAATCACCCCCTCTGTCTGGCCCTATCATCCTTTATCTATTCCATGATCTCTTAAGCAATTCTGAGCCCAAAAACTCTGACTACAATGAATCATATGGTTATGGTTACTCCATGCTGACTGTCCCTGAGACTGTTCATGTTCCATATAAGCTTTTCATAGGAAAGACCACTACCACAACTCACCCACCTCTTGCTGATGCTAAGGTCATGGTGGCTTGTCCTTATCTAGCTCAAGCTCACTGACTCCTGTCTTAGTAGACTCCTTGGAGGAAGCCACTGAGCTTGCTGGGGCCCTCTTCCATAAAGTTACTGTGTCTCTACCTTTGAAAACTTTATACAAGAAAATTCCTGCCTTGAAATACATGTTAGCAAAATGGGTTTAGGGACTGGAAGCCACGCAAGATGTCCTGGCCGCCCTACCCCCTTTTGAAAAGAATACCACTTGCATAGAAGTGTCCATTCAGAGAGTTAAAATCAAGGCCATCTTAGACACAGGTTCTTACGTCAACGTTGTATCCTTCAAGACAATAAAAGACCTTGAGTTAGCTCCTGATCTCAACTATACTCAGTCTTATGTGTCACGGCCCATACCAGAGTCTGGCTGGACTCCCACAGAAGAGGCAGGCCAGGCCTGAAAGGACATATACATAATTGGTGCTATTATGACTAGGTAATTCACTACAGTGGCTAGGGGACACCACCTTCCAGTATGGGGTAATACCTGATTGACCAGCCCCAATACTGTGATATAAACAAACCCCAACTTGCTGAAATCCTGGGCAGGAGGCACATTGGGCAGGGGGGAGTAATAGGAATATCCTTCATAGCAGGTGGGAGATCCAGGTGATAGGGATGAAAGAACTCCAAGTCAAGGGCGTGAGGTGGCTTAACCAAGGTGACAGGAGCAGAAACATGAGGGAATAGATAGGTGCAGTTATATTGTGTAGTGGATTCACAAATAGATGCAAACAGAATAATTATATTGGTGCAAAAATAGATAATTCCAGAAAGAAAATAATGGGTCCTGGACATAAAGTTGTTTATTTTATGATGTCAACAGTGAGGAGGGCTTTTACTCCTCATTACTCATACTTACTGGTGAATACTTAGCTTTTTGTGCCACCAAAGGCCTGGTGGCATCATTTTCAGTGATACTTGCAAATTGGTTTGTAAATTGTGTACTAAGACCTGGGGGTGGAAAGGCATTGGCTGGGATATCATGAACCTTGGTTTGGCTGCAGCATGCCAAGGTGTCACAGCTATTATTAGAACCAGCAAGCAATTGAGCGCCCACTTGAGCAATAAAACAATCCCCCTCCCAATTTACCATTTCCTGATAGTAAATTGACCCAGATTTGTGTTTAGACACAATGTCAGGGTTTTGAGGTTTTTGAGCCTCTCAAATCCCAGGCCATTTGTTATTTGAAAGGGGGGGTTTCCTCTCTGGAAGGCAGTTGGTAAGGTTTTCCACCCAGTTGGTTGTATTATTTCCAGAGAGGCTAGTGATTGTCCAGGGCATTCTGGGCCCTGACATGCAAGCAAATGGAAGAGTAAAAAGACTAAATGGCTCACTAGTAAAAACCCTCATTAATCTATCTGCCAACAATGCAAAAGCCTGGGTCAACATGCTATCAACAGCACTCATGGTGTGCAGAACACAAGTTAACCGCAATATGGGCAAAAACCTGTATGAAATTGTCTATGGGCATAAGCCCACCATTGTTAGCACTACATAAGGACCATGTTTAACTCTGTCCAAGAAAGTGCCAGACAATAGTGATCCTGTTGTACAGCGCGCCAGGAAGGACCAAGAGGACAAGAAAAAGGAAAGAGTTAGAGAGAAGCAAACCCGCTACAACAAGAATGTTTCCAAGTTGGGGACAATATCTGGGTTGTTAACCACAACATGCACAAGATGGATCCAGGATTAAAAGGACCAGGGATTTTTATGAAAGTCAAGCCAAATAACACCTATCTCAGCAAAGGCATTGACACTCAAACAGAACTCAAGTGTATGCACCATGACCAACTCTGCCTGTGCAAAGCAAGAACAACACAACATAATTCCCAACTTCCTGTACCCACCAAAAAACTGGATCAATACCAAGCCCAAATCCCTGACACTCTCAAGAAAATTCCCAAGGTTTCACCTTCCAGCACCCTAGGGAGAGATGTCGCAACATCTACAATTACTCCCTCTCAGGAAACTAATTTCCTGAGTGACTCACCGGATGATTCCCCGACTAATCAACAAGTTGGTGGTGCTCTTATGAATTGCCTATCTAATATTATGGTCAAATCCTCTGAATCCTAAATAGAACAATTACTTGGATAAGCCCCATGACTACTATGACATACATGGACAGTATGTGGCTTCCCATGATAATATATAATAACCTGTATTCATATCAAATAAAGTATCATTATCTTCTTAATTTTACTCTTTATCTCGTTTTATATACTTCCCAGAAGAATATACCTGACAGTTTCTTATGGCAACCTCTGCCAAGTGAAAATTTTATAAATTTTAGTATCAAAAAGCCACCAAAGGCCTCCAAATTTTCAGGAAAATCTAAAAATGATACCCCCTGTTGCTAAGTTTGTGGTGTTTTCTCTGGCCCTGGTTCTGCTGTTAATCTGGACTACCTCCCCCAACCTCTGGACCTGGATTTCTTTCTCTGTGTGTGTTGTGGGTGACAATCTCTCTAGAATCCTCCACTTTTCAAATGACCTTCTCTTCTCTGGGAAGACTCTTGTCAAAAGCCCACGTGTGACAATCTGGTACTATATTCTTCTGACCTTGATCTGGACACCCCCTTGATTGTGGAACCCTTGGCTTCTCCTCCTCTCCCTCAGAAAGGGAAGGACCCAGGCCCCCATCCAGCACCCCTAGTGTGGAGCATGTTCCCTCACACACCCCTTGGTTGCTTGTTGGCCTAACATGGATGGGTTTGAATGCCTACTTCCCTCAGCTATCTCCTGTGTCCTCTTTATGGTCCCATTTAGAGCGGCAATTCAAGTGGTTTACTGGATAGTATCATAATAGTTTGTTCCTCTGGGGTGGGAGCCAAACTTAGTTAGTTTAGCCCCCCCTCTCACAGTCATCACAGCAATCTAACTGTCACTCCAACTATTTGGTTCGGGCCAGCTTTGGCTGGCTGCTAGGGGGATCAATCATATGCTTTGATCTGTGGAGAATGGTTCACCTGTGTGTGTCTCCCCCAGATCAACTTCCTTGCTCTTAGTCAATAGGGTAAATTAGTGGCAAATATTTCTGATCTTTCTAAATCACTCTTGAGTTTCAATACTTTGGTATAATCTATAAAGGTGGGTGATGGGGATAAATAGGAAGGAATGGTGCTTTTATTGCAAAAGCTTTGTACTGGTATAGCCTATTGTTGCAACCAAGTTTCCAGACT
Organism: Entomophthora muscae; assembly: GCA_014839935.2. Taxonomy (NCBI): domain Eukaryota; kingdom Fungi; phylum Entomophthoromycota; class Entomophthoromycetes; order Entomophthorales; family Entomophthoraceae; genus Entomophthora; species Entomophthora muscae. The sequence goes on along the minus strand of QTSX02002941.1, from coordinate 47,340 downwards.
TGCCCACAAATGTATCTTACAATAAACAGGGGGGCTTGATGAGTTGCCCCTTGACGTGTCTAATGGCATGGATCAATCTGATGACAGTGTCAAATTTCAGGCACTTTTTCCTAATTAGGAGTGCTACCAATTTGACCTGCTGATCCCCGCACAAGTTATTCCTCGGCTCTGAACCTTACATGGAACCTGCCGCCATGCCACCCCCTTGTGGCCCGGTGGCTTTCCCCATATGGTATATTAATCACAGTGTTCTATAATAAATAGCATCTTATTCTATTCATTCTCATTCTTTCTATTGGACTGTTGTCTTCCCCAAATCAAATACTGAATCCTCATTGGTTCAGTTGCAACACTATTTTGATATCTGGGGGATCCATGTAGACTTGGGTACTTTAAAGGCTCTTTTGAAAGCCAATGTCTCGTCCTTCTAAAGGTTGATCCCGGCACGGATGGAAATCTCTTGGGTTGGTTCTCAGGTAAACCATGTGCAGAGAGGAAAATGGAGATATCATAGCACGAAGCTTTTGATTGGAAAGGTCGTCAATAAACTTTGCATGCAGGCCAATTAAAATAGGTCAATTGGTAGGTTGGCTCTGGAATTAAGCTGATCTTTAGTCAATTTTAGAGTTGGGAGCCACTAATTATTGGAATTATGGGCTGGGATGGATTCTGAAGGCGATGGACAAAGCCATGAATGATGTTTATTCTATGAAGGGTTATCTGGGGATTTTAAGTAGATTTGTGGAATAAATGTTCATTGATGTTTAGAAATAGTATTGGTTTATACTGATTCTTTTGGTAGACAGCGTGGCGATGGTTAGAATTAAATAATTTATTCAAAATATGCTCAAAGACTAACATGTTCGATTTTGGAATGTCAAGCCTCAAATGGCTGAGCAATAGTAGAATTTATACTGGGACGGATCTGCAAAGCCTATTGAGGAATTACACAAGATTATGACAGGAGGGCTGATGTGCTGGAATCTTTGCATTATCAAACATTTAGTCGTTGAATCGAGTATCCAATATATTCTAGTCTATCATTCGATTACCAGGTCCACTTGAGTACCAAGAAAAGATGACGTTCATATAAAATCGTTATCCAAGCATAGCCCAAATCCGCGTAAACTTGGTTCCTCGCCCAGTATATTTGAATCCCGCAACTGTGTTTCAAGTCCCATTTTATTCTTGTGTAGCAACCTATCTTCAAGTATTTCTCGGCATCTCTGTTGACTGCTTCTTTTTTATTTGTAAAGAATCATTTACTTGTACTTTGACCTAAAATGCTTCCCGCTAAACAAAACAAGATTGACCTTAGTGTAAGAATATTTTATATGCAGTGTATAACTTCTCATCCAGAAACTCTCAGAAGAAGAGCTTAAAGCCTTCCGCATGTACGGCAAATTGCCTTCAAACAAAAATGTTTTGGTACCGAAATTTAAGGTAAGGTTTTTCCCCTACGTGTATTTATTCTGAAATAGGAAAGAAAATATTTTGATTCAGGTGACTACGCCATGCAGAAGGCTGGGAAATCTACCCTACCAGTCGGTATAGAGCACCCTTCCCCCGAGTCTATTCCGCACTCAAGTCCTACTAATGCAGCCAATGCCCTTTCTACACCGGCCAAGGAGTCCATATCAGTTGTTAAGTCAGGTGAAAGCAAAATAGCTAACATTGCTTCCGCTTTACCCCCATCTTCAAAGAACTAAGGCGTACTTCTTTTCTATTGCTCTATTCGATTGCCCTTCTTTTAAGGCGGGTTCTTTTATTCCCTAGTGACTCCTCCTTCCGAATGTCCCCAACTGACCTGTAAGGTAGAAATTACTTGCATGTTCCTTTCCTTGTTTACCTTTCAAAGGTACCGTAAATTTAACTTACGCTACATCTTTTTAAAGGCTTAAAAACAGTTGCAACCCCCATTAAAGACACCTCACTTTAAGCATTCCAAAGAGTTAGCTGCGGGTGTTTTTAGTTTAAAGCTATGCTTTGTAGCCTTTTTTCTTAGTTAACTGCACTTGGCTTAGGTTGAAGTAGGTTGTCAAAGTGCAAGGGTAGATCTGTAAAATACTTTAGGTTTAAATATTAATTTATTATCAATACTTGAGTAAATATTTTTGTGTTTATCCGTTCATAGCTCATGATTTGGGGCTGTAAATCCCAGCTAGCATGGTCCATTTTAACTATTAATATATATCAATCTATTTACAGAGATTTCAGCTCAATATTAGGCATTTTTAAGCCACCTTTATATTTGACCGTTCCTGTGGTCTATCTATTACCAAGAATCAGTTTAAGGCTTCGTCTACCAGAGGCTTTTTGTTAGACTTATCTTGATGCTAAAGCCGAGTTCTACGGGTTTACAAGCAAGCTAAGCTTTCAGCACTTACAGGTTGAATTTCTGCCGTGTAAAATTATCAGCAATGATGATAGGCAGCTTCAACTTGCAAGGCCGACTGATCACCACATTTCAAATCACCCGCTTTCATGAGCGTTTATTTCAAAGCAGACTTTTGCCAAGGTTTGCTCTTCACGTCTATAAATGTTTTTGAAATACCCCTTTAAGGTCCCAATCTGAAAATGAGCTCAGGATCCTCCCCTGACGATTAAACTTTCAAAGCCCAGCACAGTGATATGATTCGTTTTAAATAGGACATATCGTGCACCTTGGATGTACCAAGTTTGAATGTGAATTTTAATCTTTCTCGATATGTTTTGAATATACATTTCGAATAAACAATGCCAGTCATGAGCATAACCAGGAGAGATGACAATGTCAGAGAGCTATCCATAAAGAATTAAAGGCCTAGCCCGTACAGCTAACACGAGACCACCTAATTATAAGTGCCAAAGCTATCTTAAACACCAAAGCATCTTTCGGTAAACAACCAAGGTAAAAGGAGTGGGATGAGTTCCTCCAAAATTATGGTGAAGCTTGAAGCTCAGATCTATCAAGATCAAACTATATTAAAGGTTTGGAGCAAGGGTAGATCATTTGAAATAAAAGTATAACTTAAGTCAAAGTAGTCTATAGGGAACTTTACCAAAATAACCATCATTTATTTTCTCTAGAAAATTTCTTCGTGAAATGAAGCTAATGATACATGTTTCTATCGTGCTTGAACGTATTTAAGGGTGCCTGGATAAGTAGCCTAATGGCTAACTGAAGCTTATAGATATACTTTCTCAGAACTTATGGATACATCAAGTGACAGAACTCTCACACGGATCGGTCATATCGGGTGATAAACTCTGGTTTATCTACCTGTCCCATGTTAGATTGTGTCTAGGGCTGTGGCAGATTAAGAACGCGACGATTACGGGATTTCCTATAATCGTCGCATCCAAGCCGTCTTATTCTGCAATATAGATTCCCCATGTTAGGGGAATCCGATTTTTTTAAAAGGTTAAAGGCGGCTTTCTTTTTCCTGGAAGGGCCAGGTTTGATATATATTTTCAATAATCTTTTATTTTTGAACCAAGTTAGAATTTGAATTCTTTAATCTTTATAATGTTAAAATTTGGTAGAAGAAAATATAATTTTGTTTTAAAAAAATCTTCAGTGGATGTGTACGGCTATGATTCCGAAAAAATTGTAGCCAGGACAATTTTCCAGAATTGTTTCCAGATCTGAGACAGACAGCTGCTTTCTAAAGCAGCCATCGTTTCAGATCCACCACAGCCCTAACTGTGCCTAATAAATCAATGACAAGCTCCCACTCAAACCAATATGAGAAGCACTTTGAAGTCAGATATCACAGGTTATTTTTCAGACAGCTGCTGCCAACCAAAAATACATTCTAGTTATACTTGACATGCATGGATTTTCTTGGCTCTCATTATGTTGAGATGTACCATAGATGATACCAAGCCCAAGGCTTTTAAAAGTCAAGGTTTGTTTAAAACATAAAATAAATAGGAACATAAAATGCAATAGGGGGCTAAAATATTTAACCAAGCTTCATATAAATCCCTTAAGGGTGTTAAAACAGCAGGCTTGACCCGCCAGCAAGGTTCCAAGTAAGCAGGTTCATGACCCGCAATCTGATTATCCAGTCACTTGAAGCCAAACTAGGAAGTCAACTCAAATTTCCAAATCCAACAACATAAACAGATGATGATCCTGTGAGAGAGGGGGTCTAAACTAACTAAGTTTGGCTCCCATCCCGGGGGAAGAATCCACCAGGACACTATCCAGTGCAGGACTGAGATAGCCGCTTGAAGTGGCATCCACGAGGAGGACACAGCAGATAGTCAGGGAAAGTAGGAGTCTAAACCCATCAGAATCACCCCGCTGAGCAACCAGGGGGCGTGCTTGGGGGTAGACTCTGGAACGGCCTTGTCTCCTCCTGGGACCAGTACAACTAGGGCCTCAGAGGAGAGGGGCAATGGGGAAGACAGGCCTGGGGACGCTGAGAGAGATAGATAAGGGGTCATGAACTCGAGGTCATCACAGGTGAGGCTTCTTACAACATTCTCACTAGTGGTGAGGATATCCTGAGCTTGTCCAGAGATGTTACCAAATACATGTAAGAATTGGTCAGAATTAGCACCCACATGATGGAATGAATGTGAAATGCGCCCCCAAAGGTCAGGAGTGGTGCATCATATCATCACCAACGCTGGTGCCAGGGTGAACACCACAAACTTGGCAAAAGGAACCAAAATTTTGCTTGAGTCTAATGCAGAGACCAGCAAGAAGCAATTGTTCTAGATTTTTTGTTTTTGTCAAAACCAAAGAAAAGCAACCAGAAAGGGACCAAAGACAAGCAAGAAGGTCCCAAAAGGAAATCTGGATACAACAAACAGCAATCATGGGAAAAGGGACTTTGAAAGCGGGGCTTAAAGCTTTTAGAGTGTATATGAAGCCAAGAATGAGACTAAAGCAAAAGAGAAACAAAACCAAACTTTAAATAGGTAATTATATTAAATGAATCACTAATTTTTAAGTTCAAATGGTTATCTTTTAAAACAAAAGAGAAAAGCTGTAATGTTGACGCTGACAACATGTAGGAGGCTCTGAGAAGACGCAGAGAGGCCCAGAAGCAAAGGAAAAAGGTAAGGAGAGTTAAACTTTTACTAATAATCTTAGAGAATTGAAGGGCCAGATAGGGGACCCAGAAAAATCCAAAATTCTAAGAGAGAAAGTTCAAAACTTTATTTTGTAAAATGAGCAAGCAGGGGACCAAAAGTCCCCTGTCTTGCTTTAAGGAAAAGCCATTTGAATTTTAAAGTCACCAGACCCAAAGGTCAGATTTGATTGGTTCCAAGATAAATTTTTCAGGGAGAATCCAATGGGTTGGGAGGGTTTCCAACAATTTCTGACTTCAACTCTGATTGGCAGCCATCAATGGAATGTTTCAGGGCAGTATCCAATCCAGTTGGATTGGAATTTGAGAATTCAACAATAGCGCAACCTAATTATTTGGATTTGATTAATTTCAAATGTGGACGGGCCCAAGCCAAAAAATAATACAAATTAATCAGAGATTCCTCCCAAGCGGGGACAGAGTCCAAAAAACCAGTATTTACCACTTAGGAAGGATATGCCAACACAAATCTCATCAATTATGTGGGCTAAATACTCAAGGGAATTAAGGGGCTTGGCCGGCTTCTGAGCAGATTTTTTTTGCGGCACACAAGATTGTCCTATCCAGGGCTAAAGGGGGGAGTGATTTACAGATCCCTCACAGTGGATACCTTGTTTTGGCGCTTGGCTCTTTACCAGGATCAGGACACCCCCTTCACTATCCCACCGTGTGATCAACACAATCATGTTCCTGTTATCCATGACTCACAATAACTATACAATCATTATCTCTCAATAAAGAATGTTATCTAGTTTCCAAATATTTTTCCCCTTGTAACTCTTCTAAAACAGCACAGTTACAACATTGGTAGCAGAAGTAGGGTTTCCATCCTACCTTACCCCTCAAAATTCTACCTGTTGCCTGTACTTGCTGTGGTCAACAAATCTTGATAGAATCATGTCTGGCCTCCCACTGGACTGGGCATTGTACACGCCTGGTACCATAATACCTGATGGCTTTGTCCTGTACCAGAACATGGTAATCCCACTCTCCGCTTTCAACGCCCTGTTGGCACAAGGTTTCTTCTAAACTGCCAGGGCCCAGAATGGGCCAGACAAAACCCTATGTTGCATAGGCTCAACACCTGCAATCAAGCAATTACGCAACCAAACAGTTGTGTCATCAATCACACAGATTAACCAAAAGGAAACTTTAATTCCAAGTGGGGAATTAACCCCTGGTCAAGGCCAACCCTAGGGGCATTTGGAAACCTCTCCAAAGCCAAGAAAAAACAATTTTAATTAGACCACACCCTCTGAAACCCAGGAATGGGGACTTGGGTTGCCAAATGGCCCAAAATTCCCCTGCCAGCTTCCCCAGGGCAAAAATAATGAAAGGATCCATCTAACTGATAAATCAGAAGTCATCAATGGAACCTGGCTTGATAATAATTCATTGACAACCAATAAGAAGTTGCCAGTAAGTCCAATTGCAGTTTCCCAGCATGATATAGCTGGGAACAATGACATCCCCTTTCCTTATTGACATCTTTGTTTGATAAACTTTTGTTGGTTAATGCACACTGAGTATTTATACTTTGCAGGGGTTTATTATATTATCACAAATTTTATACGGCTGGTGCTTTCAAACAGAAAGTACCTACAGTACCAACACCAGCGCTGGGAAATGGAGCAACTTCTAGCTGCCTCCAACCAACCACTGCCAGCCTTTACCCCATCTCCTAGAGTGCTGGACTAAGAAATAATTCCTGCTCCTGCACCACACCTCTCCTTTCCTGGTGTTCTTCTGCTCCACCAGCTTGCCCAGCCAAGCCTGACCATGAGCGCCGCCAAATGTCAGGATACCAGGAGTACTGTGATGCTCCAGCAGGTGAGGGAGGAGTTGAAGCAGGTACCGGCATGACCCACCAGATGATGGGACCTAACTTTACCAGATAGGAAAGGGCCTTCCCAGCCACAGCCCAGGGCCCAGTTGCTGGCAAGGAAAAATTAATCAATCCTGTGAGTGCCAGGTAAAGCACTCCCAGAAATTGACTACTATGGCCAGCGGCATCAGATGTGGGTGAGATTGAGATGGCTGGTTTGGGTGTTGGAGGTGGTTTCATTGGGACTAAGTAGGCAGCAAGATGGTTGTATTTCCAGTTGAAGATCAATGGGTATATAGTGATTTCTCTGCCGTCACAGAAAACTTGATAGGGTTCCTTGGGGGCATTTGGGCAGGTGTACCACTAAAAGTGTTTCAAGGTCCAAGGTTTGTGATCAGGATTGGGGGATAATCAGTGAAGTGCACAGGGTCAAAGAGAGCGTTGGGCGGACGGTAGTAGTCAAAGGCTTCAGTTTTGGCAACTGAAGTCTGGCTATATATTCCTGAGAATGGGTACTGGTGCTTTGGCAAATGCAAATGAAAGAGTATCGAAAATAGGTATGGAAACAAATAGGTGAACTAAAGGTTCATAACAACTTTATTGGTAAGGATGATGATACATAATTTCTATAGTGCTTCTGACTTATAAAATTACTCACATACAAGAGCCTCTAGACATTCTTCTGGTGCTATCTGGGTGGCAAGGCGTGGCATATCAGGTTCTGCTGTTTAGTTGGCTGCTTTGTGGTCTTTTTTGGGCTTTTCAGGAACAGTTGTTTGGCTTTTTGGTGGCCCATCTTGGCTTGGCTGGCCATTGATTCTGGCAGGTTTGGCTTCTGGGGTTTTGGGGTTTTCCCAATTTGATTGCCATTCTTAGACTGGCTTGACAGGCATTTTTGATGTGAAGAAACTTGATTAAAAAAGGGTTCCCAATTGGAAACCCCAAATTACTAAATGGAGGGTGGGCTTGAACTGGGTTTTGTTACGGTAGGTTCCATCATGTTGGGTATTATCTGCCCAAGCAAGAAGGCTCAAAAAAGCCATAAAACCTTTATCTAAATTGACCAAGTTAACAGATTTAAATCAAACGGTCAATTGGAAATGGGTTATGGCTGCTCCAGTCTGTCATCTAAAACCAGTCCCCCTTTCCAAATTGACATTAGTAAATCAGCGTAATTTGAGGTTCACCCAATATGAGCTTGTCAATGATCATGGTTGTCAGAAACTAGTCACACAAGGGTTCTTTGCAACCTGGACCAGATACTAACTTGAAAATGTGGAAGGAATAGGAGGTCAAGACTCAGGTGGTATTGCTTAGTCGGGTTTCTGATATATATTGAATAATTTTCACTGTTTCAACTCTAAGAGTTGAGTCCTCCCAAAATTTTACTCAATAAAAATCATTTATCCCAAGTTCTAATTTAATTTTTAAAATGCATCCTATGGTTGGGTTGTTACAATATATTCTGTAAAATCTGATTCTCAACAGAATTATTTCTGGAAGATGAGGTCCTGCAGTCGGAACTTTGTTGTTGGTGCCGCCCAATGTTAATTTTGCGCCAACCAATTTTGAAGCTACTCCCCCCATTCTTAAAACTGAAAATTGTGTTGCCTCCCAATGTCCAGAATTTTACTCTGAAGATTCATTGATGTTGTCTCAGGCCATTTATCTTGGGCTACTTTGGTTAGGATTAATTGTTCTGCTTAATCCTGGTATTAGAGTTGGAAATTTTACAAAAATATATTTGAAGTCACGTTGGTGGTAGTTCATTAATTCTATGTGGATTTGGGTGGTTATTCCCCATCACTTAGAAACAGCTTCATACTATCCCACAATTTCTGTCACAGGTTTACTGGGCAGCTAAAATTAGCCTGCCCAGGCCCATCCAAACCCATCAAGGCTTGGGCGTAGCTTTTGGGGACCATAATGGGCCCTCAGCTTCCACCAGGGCAAGAATGATTCCTGCACCTGGATTTGCTTTGAAAAGCAAAAATACAGATGCAAGAAAATCCCTCACACCCGCTTGCCCTGCCTGTTACAGTAGAAAACCAAATGTAAGAAATAGTGCGTCCCTGCAAGACCAGAAACCAGCAAAGAACTGCTTCCAAACCCTTGAGAGAAATTGAAAACTTTAATGCTGTCACTGACAAAATGGGTCAAAACTGGGGTTGCTCAAATAGCCCTGGAAAATCTGGACTTTTCATATTTTTGCCTAAATAATCACAACAAGAAAATCACATGTTATACATTATTTGGTGATGGCAGCGCTTGATCCACTGGTCACCAGATTTTTTCAAATATGATGCCATCAAATCAAATTTCAATGCAGGCCCTCAACTGCTGAAAATATTCTTGTTGAGAAATCATATACTGTTACAACTGAACCAATGAGGATTCAGTACTTGGAATTGGGGAAGATAGAAGTCCAATAGAAAGGACAGAATAATAAGAATAAGGTATTGTTTATTGTAGAATATTGTGATTAATATACTATATGGGGAAAGCCACAAGGCCACAAGGGGGGTGGCATAGTAGGAAGTTCCATGTAAGGTTCAAAGCTGAGGAATAAATTGTGCAGGGATCATCAAATTGAATTGTTAGTGCTCCTAATTAGGATGAAGTACCTGCCATTTGATATTGCCACCAGATTAATCCATGTTGTTAGACACATCAAGGGGCAACTCATCAAGCGCCCCCTGTCTATTGTAAGATAAGTTAGCAGGCAATTCTGGAAGCTCAGTTGCAACACCCCCCCCCTTGCCCCCTCTTTGTTGTCAGACACCAAGACCAGAGTCTGTGGAAGGTCTGGGAAGGTCTGCACAAACAACTTTTGTGTGGGGATGGCGCGGCAGGGGCGCAAGCAATCATGGTGAAGCTTCTTGGTGTTTCCTTGGGCATCTTCAAGTTGATAGGTGTGATTGTCATAGACTGCAGCTATCTTGAAGGGCCCTAGGTGATTGGGTTCCAATTTGGCAGAATTGAGATTGAGGGTGTAGACGGGGTCACCTACAGCGTATCTAGCTTTGAGGTGCTTTGTCCCTCCTGCAATCCACTTGTGTTTGATTTCCCGGGCTTTGGCACGCCATTGGTCTAGGGATGGAGTTGTTACTAGGGGAGGCTTGTCGGGGACCTTGGACCGTAGCTTTCCCTGTCCGATCCTGGTCAGACTGTCAGGTGTTCCAAAGGCCAGAGTACTGGGGCTGAACCCTGTGCCCCTGTTGATTCTTGCTTGTAGGATAAGTAGAGCGGTGGGCAGGTGTTCAGTCCATGCAGTGTTAGGGTGCTCTTGTGAGAGCTTGCCAATTAGTTGAACCAGTGAGCCATTTAACTGTTCCATGCGTCCATTGGCTTGAGGATGGTAGGGAGTCATAACTACGTGTTGGAGTGCATTCTTAGCGCAGTATGCCTTCATGACATGTCCAACAAGTTTGGGGCCGCCATCTGTGATGAGACGTTTGGGCCATCCAAAGCAGACCACAATTTCCTTGCCAATAAAGCAGGTAATGGTGGTGGCAGTGTGGTTGGTTGTTGCCCAGGCCACCAGCCAGCAAGTGAAGTGGTCAATGGCAGTGATAATGTACTTCTTTCCCAGTCTGTCTTTGGGGAGTGGCCCCACAATATTGAGGGCCCACTGCTTGAAGGGTTCCATGGCTTTTATTAGGCAAGACGGAATTGGGGGCACAGGTTTGGACGTATTCTTTTTGCACAACATGCACGTTTTGAGGAAATCCAAGGTGCCTTGACGCATGCGCGGCCACCAAACCTTCTGTTTCATAATCTTGAAGAGGTTACGCCCTCTGATGTGACCCAGAGTTTGGTGGTAGTGCAATATTGTGTCCCCTTGTTGTGTGGTGGGAATGTAAGGCGTCTTCTCACCTGTCTCTGCCCAGCGGCAGACGTTACCAGCATTGGTGGTGAACTGACTTTTGTTGTCCTTCAATTTGGAGATGGTGACCAAGTTAAGGCCCTAATAGCAAGTCGCCTCAGGGCAGAGGTAGAGCATGGGCCAATCTGGATCCAAGCCATTGCCCCCAGTGATGGGCGCTATGTAGAGTCACAAGAGAGCGTCAGCTGTGACAAGTTCCTTTCTGGGCTTATACTTGATGCATAACTGGTAGGGGGATAGCTGCTTAACCCATCCTGCTTGGCGGTGTGTCAAGTGGGACTGTGTGTTGAAGTACTGGTGCAACTTATGGTCCATCAGAACGTGGGGTGGAAAGGTAGCTCCTTCCAGGTAATAGCGCCACTTCTCAACACAGTGTACAATGGCTGCCAATTCTGTATCATGGATGGGGTAGCGTTGTTCCGAGTCAGTAAGTTTCCTGGACTCATATGCCACAGGGAGGAAGACTCCATTGTCAGTTTCTACCCTTAGCACACCTCCTATGGCCCTGTTGGAGGCATCAGTCTCAAGTTTGTACTGCCGGTTTCAATTGGGGAACTGCAGTACTGGTGCTGTTGTGAGCCTTTGCTTCAATGTCTCAAAGGCTCAATCTCTGACAGGGGTCCAATGGAAGCGTTGTTTGGTATTGAGAAGCTCAGTGAGAGGTGCAATTAGTTACCTGCAGTTGGGAATGAACTTGCACACATAGGCAACTATGCCTAAGAATGTCCGCACCTGGCCCACATCAGTTGTGGGCGGCATGTTGGTGATTGCCTTAATTTTGGCAGGGTCGGGCTTTATCCCTTGGGCTGAGATGATGTGCCCAAGGAATAGCAACTGCGACTTGAGGAACTCACATTTGGAGGGTTTAGCTTTTAGCTGGGTTTTCCAAAGAGTGTCAAGGACAGCACAGAGGTGTTGGAGGTACGTGGTTTGATCTTGACTGAAGACAATGATGTTGTCAAGGTACACAACCATACATTACCCAATCAGTTCCTCAAATGCTTTGTTCATCAACATGGAAAAGGTAGAAGGAGCGCTGGTCATTCCAAAGTTCATGACACGACACTCAAACAACCTGTAGCGCGTGCAGAAGGCAGTTTTTGCCTCATCCCTTGGTGCAATGCGGACCTGGTTGTACCCCGCAGTGAGATCAATATTGCTAAAGACCTTCACACCTGCAAGTGTATCAAACAGATTGTCAATCAGCAGCAGGGGGTACTTATTCTTAACTGTCACCTCATTTAGGGCACAGTAGTCTGTGAACAGGCAAAGGGACCCGTCTTTCTTGGCTACAAAGAAGACAGCCACCCCGTATGGAGAGAGCAAGGGGTGAATGAAGCCCTTATCAAGCGCGTCCACAAGGTGCTGGCGGAGGGTTTCATCTTTCTTTAGTGTGAGATGATATAATGTTTGTGCTTTAGGTAACAACCCTTGAAGTTGTACAGTGTGCTGTATCTCCTGGGGAGGAGATAGTTGTTCAAGTGTCTCACTGAATATGTCCTTGTACTCCTCAAGGAGTGCAGCAAGCACTGGTGGTGGTGAGGAGGTCAAGGGAGGGACTGCAGATGGTTCAGCGCAGATAACTTCAACTGAGCATTGGTTAAAGTCTAGTTTCTCTCCTTGAAATTGTATGAGCCTGTCTCCGTTATTCTGACAAACACAGTATCATGGAGTAACTTGCTCATTTCCACAGGGTAAATCTGGAATACCACCCCATTTTGGTTGAAGGTAATGACAGAGGTATCCCAATCAATGTAGGGACAGTTGTGCCAAAGCTAGTTGAGGCCAGCAATTACGTTGTGGCTGAGCCCTGCCATGATTGGCCCAGAGAGCTTAACTTGGATGTTCCCCATTCTCACAGAGAAGGGTATTGTTTTGTGGGTGATGGCCACTCTTTGGGAGTCAGCTACTTGCACTGCCTTGAACCTGCTGGGCACTTGGTCTAATTGCTGAGAGTTGGCAAACGCCTGGTCCACCATAGTGTGGTTGGCCCTGGTATCTACCAGTAATTTGTGGGTGTTTCCACGGAAACGGAAGGGATAGGACAAGTGTTTTGCTTTATTTGAGGAGTGACTTGCTTGTAATACAGGGTTGTCACTGTGGACTTGAAAGACGTCCAGGGTTTTGACTTCATGATGTTGCAGTTGCAGGGATTTTTTGCAAGAAGGGATTGAGAGGATGGGTCATGTGGGGTTTTAAGGCCTCTTGTTGCTACAACCCCCAGGCTTTTCCCTGATCCTTGATCTGCGCTAGCTGAAGCTCCCCCTTACAGGGGTGTTTAGTCCCATTATCCTGCTGGTAGGGCTGGCGGCAGCCTACTTGATTGTGGCCACTGCCAGGTGTGGTACATGGTTGAAATGGAGCGTCACTGGTACGGCAGAAGCCCATTGAGGCCTGGTTGTTAGCCTCCACAATGGCCTTATAGCAGTTATTGATGGAGGTGCAGCAACCTACGGGGACCCACTTGCAGATATGGGGTTTTAACCCATTGATGATGAGAGTGAGTAGCATTGCATTTCCGTCAGTCACGGCTTTGGGGGCGGCAGCAAGAGCTTGTTGCCAGGCGGCAAGGTACTCAGGAACAGAACCAGTTTGTTTGATTGCTAGAAGAGGAGTTCTCATAACAATGGGGGAGAAGGTTTCACTGTAGCGGGACTTGGCGGCGTCTCAGAATGCCACCCAGGTAACGTCAAGTTCCTGGCTGGCCCAGTTGGTGAACCACACAGCGGCAGGCCCTGTAAGGCAACCAGATGCAGTGGCAACCCACATGGGCTCAGGGGCCTGGTAGATGCAAAGGCGGGTTTCTGTAGATTGGAGCCAACTAGCAATGTTGGCCCCCTTGACACCACCAGCAAAAGGTTCTAGATGAAGGTTGAGCATGCACTGGGACAGATCTGACTGGGGCAGGATGACGCTGGTGTCACGCTGCCCAAAGTGGAGCTAATTGTACACGCTGGTGAGAACTAGCTGGTCTTGATAGATGACGTACCCGTTGGGGATGTCCCCCTTGGGGATTGGCAGGAAAGTCTCTTGTTGGGGAGTAGCCATACAGCCCATACTCTGTCTTTTCTTGGGGGGAATTTTGTTTTAGGTAGGTTCTAAACCTACTGCTGCTACCACTGTTGCAACTGAACCAATGAGGATTCAGTACTTGGAATTGGGGAAGACAACAGTCCAATAGAAAGGACAGAATAATATGAATAAGGTATCATTTATTGTAGAATATTGTGATTAATATACTATATGGGGAAAGCCACAAGGGAGGTGGTATAGTGGGAAGTTTCATGTAAGGTTCAAAGCTGAGGAAACTTGTGCAGGTATCAGCAAGTTGAATTGGTAGCGCTCCTAATTAGGATGAAGTACCCGTCATTTGATATTACCATCAGATTAATCCATAACATTAGATACGTCAAGAGGCGGCTCATTGAGCGCCCCCTGTGTATTGTAAGATACATTAGCAAGCAAGTCTGTAAACTTGGTTGCAACAATATCACAGAATTCCCTCCCCCATCCTGAACTCCCTTAAGACTTCCCACATTCCCCTCTAGAAACTTATTTCTAGATAGCTTAATTTCCCTTAAAATTAAAGAAAGTTTCTCCAAAAATGATGGCTCATCTGGGGCTGCTTGCCCCTGTCTTCAAAATTTTAGCTTTTTTTGCTGTCAAGGTTGCTATCAACTCCATGGCTGCCACCTGGCCTGCACTGTACATGTTGGCACCTTCTTATTCTCTCTCTTTTTATCCCTGCAAATAATTTGCCTATTGACAATTTCTACCTCAATCTTCTGCTACACTACCATTAGATCCAAGATGTTGAAGCCGTCCTCCCAATTTGGTCTCCTGCTTTTCAAGCAACTCAAAATTTTTTATTGTATCCTCATTGTATATCCTTGAATCACGCAGCATACTGCATTGCTCTAACACCGCCTGGCAGCTAGGAGCGGGTTCAATTCCTGCCTGGGGCTTCAAAACTGTTACTATTGTAATACCACAGGAGAACTTCCTCTTGTTACTTCTGCTTCATCATATGATTAAAGCAAGATTGGGTTTGGCTAATTGACCATGCTGGGGCTCACTGAGCAAGTGAGACCCCACATGGGAGTGTGGCGTCCTTGGGCAACAGCTGCCAATTATGTGATGTGGATGGCCCCTGTCATCTACCGGGCCTTCCAGGCTTAACCCTTCCCCTTGAACAAAGGTTCCCCTGGGAGCCACCCATGCCATTACATTACCTAAAACAGTGGGAAGTAATGCTTCTTTCAGCTTAAAATACTGTTACTATGTGTTTAAACTTAATAATAATAATTAACTTAAATTTGGTAGTTTTCAGAGCTTTCTGTCTTCACCAGGCAGTTAGCAACGTCAGCAGGCAGTTTTTTAGCCTCTGATTGTCTGGTTTCATAATTTTCAAAGACTTTTTGCCCAGTTATTAAACTATTAATTTTTTTGAAGTTGTTTTCAAGAGCTCTGTGTCCACCAGAAAGGTTTGGAGTTTGAATTTTGCTCCTGGCTGTTTTGCATTGATATTAACATAATCAGAGTTCAACTTATGATTTTCTAAACCACTTTGATAGTCAATTTGCACCAAGTTTAGCCTATCTGAGTTATCTGTAGTAGGAACATCATAAATGATGGTCCTGAAAAGAATAGGTTACATAAGGCATCATGAAAAACCTTCTTATGGGGGTTTTTAAACAAACTTGTATTACTTTTTCCCACAATCACTGTGCTGGGATTGTTAAATTATCAACAAAACACATTGAAATATCTTTTGGCCAATAATGTTACATTAGGTTTGGTGATCTCAAAACAGCAGGGTCAAACTCCAGCAAGGTTCCACACAAGAGACCACATGCCACTTGACTTCCTGGGCACTCCAAGCCAAATACAGAAGTCAACTTGAATTACCAGATAGAAAAAACGGATCAATCACAGTCTTGACCCAGTGGCAACTTGATTTAGCACCTCACTCATTATCAGGATCAAACCACCCCCTTTTGAATCCAAATGATTGATCTACACAACCTTGTTCCTTTAAAACCAATTCACCTCAACTATACAGTCTCTATATCCCAATAAAGGCATGGTCTAGTTTTGAAACATTCTCCCCCGTGACTCTGCCAACCCAGCACTGACAGGAATATTCCTGACAACAAAATTCCAAAAGACAACACATTGGCCATAAATTCAACTAAAGCTCAAGATAAATATTTGAAGCAGTTTCCCCTGATTAGGGAAACAGCCACAGAACAAAAAGTGGGAAAAAAATTTAAAATTTTTGATTCTTCAAATTTTGGCTTTTATAGCCTGACCGCAGATCACGCGGCCGGCTGCCAGCTGTCTGCAGGCCGCACGTCCAGCCAGCTGGCAACAGGCAGCACACCTCCCACATCAGGGCCGTCTACCCCCACCAAATAGGGAAATTGCCAAAACAGGAAACAAAAAAGGCAATTTATCCAACACACAATTTGGGGGAACTGCTGCCTAAATTTGGAATTTACCAAATTTAGATGGGACTAACAGATTGCCCTGCACAGCAATTAATGCAGTAGCTACCAAAGCTGAATTTGGATGCATGAAAGCATCCAAATATTCACCAAACCTATGCCAGCCAGGAATTAACAACTCATTGACTGCAAAACCCCTCCAATGCCACTCCCAAAAGGAAATTTCAGACAGTACCAAGTGTTTAGGGCTCTCTGTACAATGCTTTTAACTATTCATGCCTCACAAAGGCTGATAGTTTATAATAAAGCTCATCCACTTGATGATAGTTTATGCTATCATTTAGTGAATTACCCCTTAATAATATCACATAAATAATCTATACTTTAAACAACAGAAAGTCCAAGACACCAAGCTTTGTCTGCCCTTCCACAGAACTAAGGAGATGAACCACCTTATCTTTTTGGCTGTACTCACAGCCTGCCTTGGGATTGAGGGCCACCAACAACAGTATCAACCACATGGGCCATTCAACAATCCTTCCAACAAGTACTATTATGAGAAGCCAGCTCAGCTAAACTCCTCTGATCAGTACTCCTGGCCCATCCTGGTTTTTCCCCAATCAACTCCGTTCATAGCAATCTATACCATGGTTTAATATGTACTTATGTATTTTGCTAGTAATTTCAGTTGATTTAATGTTCACGCAAAAGTGTTTTGATGGGTGATGACGGTCTACCCAATAGTAACAGAGCTCACTGGGTTCCAAGTGGCAAACTTGGGACCATAATTAGCTAGAATACTTTCCCAATTGTTGGGTCTTTACAAGCACAGCTAAACACTTGCAGCACAGGTAAGTTTTTCATCCTAACTTCCTTTTCAAAAATTCTCATGTTATCTGCACTTGCCACTGCAAACAGATATACAAAAGAATCATGCCTGGGCTCCCCTTGGATTGGACGCCCTGCACGCCAGGGACCAAAATACCTGAAGGACATGCGCTTTACCAAAACCTGGCTATTCCAGTCCTCACAAGGGTTCTTCAAGGCATCTTTGTCCACACCTTAAGTCAATGCCAAAAGCATCATGTCCATACATATGGCCCAGTAACTTTGCAATGCAGCCTTGAGAATTTTTGCCAGAGCTAATACCAGCGTCAGAGCATGCTTCTGGCTGGCCCAAAACAAGCCAGCACAGATGGAACACCCAGCACACCTTTGCATTACACATATCTCTATCCAACTGACCCATGGCATGTGCACCAGGTGTGATAGATGGCATTGAGATCACATTGAGGACACCAAAGCCCATACTGGTGTCCAGCTAACTCCCACTGGAGAGAAAGGCTGGGCCTGGAAGGCCATGTACACAACAGAGGCATTCCTGACCAGATAGTTAGCTGCAGCGGCCCAGGGACACCAAATTCTAGTAGGGGCACAACCTGATTGGCTAGCCCCAACACTGTGATATAAACAAACCTCATATCACTGAAGTCATGAACAGGAAGAGCATCTGGTAAGAGGGGAGTGGTTGGAATCTCCTTCATGGCTGGTGGATTCCAGCCTCTAGAACAGCCAGGAGGGAGATCCAGGTGGTGAGGATGATAAAACTCCAAGCCAGGGATGCGGCAGACATGATCAAAGGAGCTGGAGCAGAGCCAGGAAGGTAAGAGGGGGCGCAAGAGTATTGCTGTTGAGATTCACATAGCAATTATACCAGAATGCTTATACCAGAGCAAGAATAGAAAGTTCCTGCAATTGAACAAAAGATCCTTGAATAAAAACACTATTAAGATGATGTCAACAACAAGGATGGCTTCCCTCCCTCATTACTTATACTTAAAGTGAAACTGTCCATTTCTAGTGCCTTTAGTTGCCTGATGGCATTGCCTTTAGTGTCATTGTCAATTTCTTTGAAAAACTGCATGTTGAGGCGTAAGGGGATGGCATATGAGTGATTTATAGGCTGTGGTAGGCTTTACTGTTGTCTTCCAAGGTGTCACAGCTATTAAAAAATCACAGGGAATTGATTGCCTGATAAATTATTCAATCAGTTGCTTGTACAATCTACCTTTTCCCAGTAGGTTTGGGACCCAATTTTGCATATGGTGTTGGTCTATGAGTTTTGCAGCATGTGAGCCTTGCAAACTCCTGGCCATTTGAGGTCATTAAAGGGGTTTCTCTTATTAAAGTGAAAAAGATAACTGTTTACATACTTTCTGTGGTATTGTACAAATCATGCTACTTGGTTGTCCTAGGCATCCAGGACCCTGAAATCATCTCCTACTATAGTCAAGCTTGCAAAGCCAGACTCTTTATTCTAGGATTTGTTTTCTTCCATCAGTGTAGCTGCATCTTTCAGGTTGTATTCTGGTCCCCAGGTATTCTATTTATTAGGATGCCCTTTCCATTTGAACAGAAATTTGGTTTTTGGTATCAGAGTTTGTGTCCTAATATGGCTTCAATCTTGTGTTCTTTGAAGCTTCCCACTTTGATAGGTGGGGGCCGTTCTTACTAGCTGGTGTGTGAGAGAAATTCATTTCTTTTTTGATAGCAGGAATTTTGAAAAACATCTTGAATCTTTCATTCAGGGGGAAGCTCTAATCAGTATGCTACAGTACCAATATGTTGTAGGATCTTGTAGGATCCTGTTTGTTGAGGGCTCAAGCTATCACACAGGATAGTGGCCCTGATGTTCTTTGCACTGATGTGCACAGGGGCTGCTACTTTAATCAGTGGACCAGGGCTGTGGGTTTCCTGTTCACCAGCTCCCATTATGTGTCCTGGGTCATAGCCAAGGACCAGCTGGAAGGAGTTATCATTCCCTAGTAGAGGTGGGTGGCTAGCTTTAAGTTTATACTTGACTTTTATTACAGCAAAATCTTCCAACACTTTCCCTATGACTAGGCAGGCATTCCCACCATGTACCTGGACCTCAGCTGGAGCCAGATCCTCTGTGGACCTGTATCAATCTTTTAAAAGACTAGTAAACTCATTCCCAATAAATTCCCTCCCCCTATCTGTCATCTCAAAGTGTCTAGTCAACCTCTCCCACTCCTCCTGGGAGGGTTTACTAGTGGCAAACCTTTGACAAATTTGGCAGTAAGTATCCTCCTCCCCTGGGCTAGGATAGATGTTGGGCAATTCACTCATAGGGACTATATGTACTACTTGGAAATTTGGGCAGGGGTTAAAATGGGCTTTTATTTTCTTTCAGAAGAAAGATTCCCTTAGAAACCTTCTGGTATATGGCCAGAGGGGTATGTGAAACAATTATTATGTGCCAATACTTGGAGTCCTCCAACAATATCTTGGACTCCTTGTACTTGGTCTTGGGCTCCATCATCTTAGTCTTGGACTCCTGCTCCTTGCTTGGGCTCTTGCTCCTTATCCTAGGCTTCTGCTCCTTTATCTTAGGCTCCTTCACCTTTATATTGGTCTTATGCATCTTTATCTTGGTCTTCAGCTCTCTTTTCTTTCTTAGTGGCCTTTGTTATCCACTGTTTTCAATCCCTGAAAAGCCTCAGGCTTCTTCCCCTTTTATAGCTCCTTGTTTCATTCCCTGTTTCCTCTCAGATCTTTGGTTTTTCAGGCTTAAAATATTCAGTTTCTTCTGCTCTATAATATATTAAACCCTTCCACTTACTTTAGCTAATTAAAACCCTGCTTTTCCTGATTCATTCCCTCATTTTTAGGCTTAAACCATTCACTTAAAGCCTTTAAAAAGTGATCAAACAAGCTTTGGCCTGCAGCTAATCAAACTCCTGGATTGAACTGTTTTGCCAAAATGTTTACCCAAATGACTTGCTCTTGACCCTGGTTTAAACCTGGCACTGTCTTGCTCTGGATAAACACTTGCTCTGCGCTTTAAACAGTTTTTCTGTGATTCCTGTCACGTTTCCCTGGGCAAACTCAAGCGCTTCCAACTATGCTTTACTTATTGGATTTTTGTACCCTAATTTATTCAACGCTTCTCCACATTCCCCTGCGTTTTTTCTACATTTTAACCATTTAAAACCATCTGCTGCTTGCTTCTTGTCCCTCTTAATGATATTGGAAAAACTCCAGCCTTTGTCCTCAAAATTCTCTGTCCTTTTTCTGGTAACTTGACTCCTTCTTACTCAATTAATTACTTATAATTTTAAAGTCTATTTTCTGTAAATTATTTCCTGATTTTCCTTATTTTTTATATGATACTTATCTTAATCTTTTTATCATATCTTTTTAGCATTTTACTTAATTCTTTATCTGCCTATTTCTTTTCATTAATCCTATTTCCAGCAGTACAAGTTTCTTCTTCCTGCTCTTTCTTCTACTTCAGCTAATCCTTCTCAGACAAATTCCAGTCTTTTAGTTATTCCTGCTCCATGATTTTCCAGTCTTCCACTATGAACCACCTAGGTTTCATTTGTACTATGAACCTCTCTATGAACCACCAAGGTTCCATCTTCACTATGAACCACCTGGGTTCCATCTGCAGTCCCTGTTACTAATAATTCAGACTCAGGCAATAATTCTACAAGGTTACTAGCGCTTGACTGGGCCCCTACCTCCACTTGGGTCATTCAACTAAAGACAATTCTCATGTTCATGAAGTTGTCTTTACTCACTCAGGTGGTTAATTATGAGCTTTCTGTTGCAAATTAACCAAATTAACTTCCCAGAGACCTGTTCACTATCAATTTCTGCAGCTTTTTCCTTGAGAAGCTACCCTGATAACGTCTCTGGGCATGTCTATGCCCCTATGGTGACTTCAGGACCTTACCAAAGCCTCTAGGAAAAAACAGACAAGGACACCTTACCAGACCATTAGGTAAGGTCCCCATTACAGACCTCCTGAAAGTGGCCAAGGGATTGTGGGGTTATGTTGCAGATCCTGAATGGATTAGACAAAAAGTTGTCCATCTATGGATTAAGCAATGGAACAATTGCGTGGTTGCGCTATTGCATCCTGATTCTACTAGTGATAAAGACGTTTAAAACGCCCCTAAAACAGGTTTTCAATTTGCCTTTTGAACGTGCAAAAGGCATAGGCTTCACTTCTGGGATTGTAAATAGAACAACAAAGTTATTTATATATACCTCCTTAAGAAAAGCTGCAAGGAAGCAGTTGTTCTCTTGTGCAGGACTTTTAGCTGTGTCAATCCACTTTCCTCCATTTGGGAAGTTCTTCTGTCTGTGCCTCCCTGCCTCTGGTGGCAATTCCCCTGCCTCACACTATATAAGTGCAATAATATCTAAATAAATACCAGTTTTTTCTATACACCTTATTATTCTTCTGTCCTTCATAGGCTGTCACTATACCATCAACAGGTATAGTATTAAGAATTAGGTCACTGACTAACTGTTTGTAGAAACTAGCAACCCTTTGCTGCAACTTTTACAACATTGGTGCTCATGTCTTACAACACCAACAGCTCCCACCCCCGTGGTCCTTTCAATGAGGAGGGAGGAATGCCCTTGACCCATTCTCCTGCCACTGCTTCTCCTTACCACCAGGCACCAGCCTTTACTGCTACTAATGCCCATGCTAGGGAAAGAGCAGGCGCTCTCTATGGCCTGCCCAACCTAAGCCAATTCATTCCAGAACATCAACACCCCCAAGCTATTGTTTTTGATCAACCACTGCTCCTACAAGCCCCTGCCCCCTTGGAGATGGATGCCAACTCTTCACCTTCCAAGGACGCCATCTGTAATGCCATACACGCCATGGATGCTGGTGCTGCTGGCAATGGTTCTTGCTCTGAAAACCTGGCCATTCAGCAGCCTTCTGCTGAAAAAGCCTTGGGTTGCTTTCAGAATCTCTCCCAGTTCAACCCTGACCAGCTCTGCTGTGACCTCTGTACTGTTGAAAATATCAAGGACTACCTACACCAATTTTCCCATCCTGCTGTATGCCACAACAGAATGCACCTGGGCCGCATCCAAAGCCTAGTGCATGACCAGGGAATACTGGTATCTAAACAACAGACGTTCCTCCAGGTTCTGTAATCTGAGCTTGGTAATACTTTCACCACTGTCAATCAGTATCTTGCCAAAGTCACCAACACCCAGAATGCCATTCTCCACTTGGTTGATGCTATTGGAGCAGGTATAGCTAAGCTAGTTCCAGTGCATGTGGTACAGCACCTCACCCATCAGGGTGTAGTCGCCAATTGGATTAGTGTGGTTTCTAATCACGTGCTTTATACTGGCCCCATGGTTCAAAGCCTGACTCAAGAGTGGAAGTCTTAGCCCTCTGCCTTGCCACCATCCCCTTTTTCACCCCCACTTCTGCCGCCACCAACAACCCCCCCTTCCAGTGCCCTTCTTGGTTGAGACATCCTTGAGCTCTTTGATCACTACAAGAAGATGCAGACAGAATTGGTCCAGCAGAGTGCCAATCTTGCCTTCCTGTTTGATGGCTACCACACTGTGTTAGAGCTTCAGGATTGTCTAAAATTTGCCAATCACATGAAAGAGCCAACAGCCAGACCCAAGTCAGGAAGGACAAGGAAGTAATAGCCTTGCTCCAAGATGAGCTTGCCACCCACAAAAAGCGCATCACCTCTCTGAAAGATGAATTGGATATCACCCATCAGGAGAACAAGGTCTACCAAGATGAGCTGGACAAGCAACGGCTTCTCCTGGACGCCTTCCAGAGCCAATTGGATAGGATGGACAGTAAGATTATGGCTGTCAACTTAAAGGCTATGTCCATCAACTCCAAGAGTCACCACAGTCTACTGAGGTCCTCTAGTCCTGAGTTCTATCATAGCTACAAAAGCAATGAGGACCACGCTTGGTTGGCTCCTAATGCTGTACAAGTATTAGAGCCAGTACTGGAGTCTGAGGATGACGCCCTGGTCACCCCTAAAACTTCTGGAGCTGCTCAAAACAGAGAAGATGAACACAAAGCCCATCAAGAGGAAAATTGTTGTCGCGCCTCTGAAGCTAGGTTTGCTACCTCCACTCTCAGCTGTTCCCGTCTCACCCGCTCTCCAGTGAGGATCACACCTGCTCCCCTCCACATGGCTCCAACAACTTCAAGCCCGTCAATCTAACCAAGTTTGACCGCAAGAGCAATGTGGCCATGTTCTTATGTCTGTACCAGAACTCCATGTATGGCGCAGACAATGCCATTAGGGACTCCACAATCATCAACTGTCTGGATGCTGAGACTCAAACCATTATCTTGCCACGTCTCCCTGAGAATGGCTGGACTTTTGCCAATGTCTCCAGAGCCTTGACAGAAGAATTTGGTAGCCAAGAAGCACTCCTCAGTTGTAAGATGGACTTTGCTGACACCAAGTTAAAGGTGGGAGAAACCCTAGAAGACTTCACTTCTAGGTTCTACCTTGAAGCTCAAACTCTGTCATCTATGAGTGTGGTGCAGTTTATTGATGTGCAGTCAGCACTCCTTAATTCTGTACGTGTCAACCGGGAACTATCTCTGGCCCTTAAGTCAGGAATTTACAATGCTCACACTATACCAGATTTGATCTTCCTCCTACGTACCTACAAGGAGGAGTTTGAAGTCCCTCTTCCTGAAGGCCGCCCTAATCAGCAATCTGAGCATAGACCCTGCGTGGCTGTCAAGATGCCCAAGCCTTCTGACAAGGTTGGGCCTGCTCCAGTCAACAATGGCTCCCTTACTTGCTTCAAATGTGGTATGGCTGGCCACTTCTCTTGGGAATGTAGGAATACACGCCAAAAGATCCATCATGTAGGCATGGAGGATGCTGAGGAGGACTATGCCAAGGATGCTGATATTGAGGAGGACAATGAGGACCAGTCAAAAAACTACTAAGCAGCCAGGACAAGGAGAAATCCTTGGCTGCCTTTGTAATTTTAACACCCTCATTTCCCCCCATGCCACTGCCCCCTGATAAATCAGATCAGAGGCCTGCTGCCTTGCCATTCTCTGGGACCAACCCTAAGGATGAAACCTCTCTGATTGACTTCAACTCCCAACCAATACATGAGGGTGTGGAGTCTGAAGGAGTTCAAGAGGACCTCCCCCATTGAGTACTCACTGTTAACACGCAAACTCATCAGACTATAGTTTACCCTGAGGTGGTTATCCCCCAAATAGCTTGGAGAACAGTATCCTTATCCTATGCTGAACAACTGGCTCAATCAGGCGTTGAAGTCACTCATGAGGAGGGAAGTGCTGAACAACTGGCCAAGCTGCTTGGCACACTAAACGTCTCATCACTGCTAGAATCCCTTGAGGAAGTAAGCCCAGCTGTGGGAGCTGCCATGGCTACCTTCCTGGAGAAGTTCAAAGGACTAAGTGTACACCAGGTCTCAAAGATTGTGGAGATCAGAGAGGACCGCCAGGATTGCACCTATATCAACCTGGTAGTGAACAAGAATCATGTCTGGGACATACTGGATACTGGTGCCCCTGGAAACATTATATCCTCTTGGCTGGTTAAGAAGCTTAAGCTAGCACCAGACTTGGCCTACCATGAAGAGTTTGGTACTGCTGGGCCACTGACCACTAGAGCAAAAGAAGCCTACACTTCTCTCCCTCTTTTCTTTGGGAAGCTAATGGTCACTGCTCCTGCTATAGTCCTTGAAAACAACAGCTATGAAATTCTTATTAGGACTAGTTTTATGGTTCAGTATGGCACTGTGACTAACCATGGAGACCATACATTTGGAATATTGGGCCATTCAATACCCATGTTCTATCATGGTGATCAACCGTCTGACCTGCCCTTACAACATCTGCACTACATCAATCTGGAGTACACCAACAAAGAGCTTCCAGTTGTTTATACGCTGTGTAGTAAGAAGGTCAAGGTGCTACCTCTCTCAATTGGGGAAGCCAAGGGTATCCCAGTCTACGCCTAATGTAATATGACAATCCCAACTAGCGCCCAGGTGATCCACAATACAGGCCTCTTGCTGGCTCTACCAGCTGGCACTCATGGAGAAATCTTTGGCATCCCTAATGCCTCCAGACTAGAACCATGGGTTGCGCCAGGCATCCTCATGTCAAGTGAGAAGGAGGTACTCATACTCTTGGCCAACATGAATTGTGAAGCTATGGTTGTCTCCAAACACCAACTTCTGGCTTATATACAACTAGAAGAGCATGACAACCTGCAGGAGACTGCCCCCTTTGCGGACTTCTCTGAGTTGGGACTACCCTGTGAGCAACCACTGGTGCTATCAGTCATAAGCTGCAACTCTCTATCCGGCCTCTCTGAAGAGCAGAAGGATCAAGCTATGGATCTCTTTGCCAAGTATAAAGATGTGTTTGCCTAAGATGATTATGACCTGGGCAAGGCTGCAGATGTTGCTCATCATATTGACATCCAAGGCAGTCCACCTATCTGCTCCAGACCTATATAGTGCAGTCAAGCCAATTATGCTGTGGCTAACAAAGAGCTTCAGAAGCTATTGGGATCTGGCTTACTGGTCCCCATAAAAGCCCTTGGGCTTCCCCTCTCCTGATTGTTAAAAAGAAGCATGGCAGCAACCGTGTGATGATTGACTACCGTCAACTGAATGCTGTTACCAAGAAGGATTCATATCCCCTCCCTTGTATTGACAATACCTTGGACCAACTGGGTAGCGCCAAGTTCTTCAGTGCCATGGACCTTATCAGTGGGTACTGGCAGATTGACCTACCCCCTGCTGATCAAGAAAAATGTGCAATCATAACTGACCAAGGGCTATTTCAACCCACAAGGATGCCTCAAAGTCTGTCCAATGCCCCAGCTACCTTTCCACGGGCTATGGATGCAGTGATGGGCAACCTCAAACTTACCAGTGTCTTGGTCTACCTGGATGACATTAATGTATTATCCCAAACCTTTAATGATCACCTATGATACTTGGAGGAAGTCTTCCAGAGGTTACTTGCAGCTAATCCTAAGCCCAAGCCACGCAAGTGCAACTTCTTCAAGGAGCACCTTGAGTTCCTGGGGTTCATCATTAGCTAAGATGGACTCCGCCCTGTACCTCTGAAGGGAAAGCCATTGAGCAAATTCAAATCCCGGCCAATAAGCAGGACGTGCAGGTTTTCCTGGGGATGATTGGGTACTACTGCCGCTTCCTCCCCAACTTTGCATCCCTGGGTGACCCCCTTTTTCAGCTTCTCCAAGCTGATAAGGAATTCTTCTGGAGCCCAGCGTGCCAATCTGCCTTCAATGCTCTTAAAGGAACACTGACTGCAGCCCCTGTGCTGGCCTACCCTGACTTTGCCAAGCCGTTTGTGGTTCATACAGATGCTAGTCTGACGGCAATTGGGGGTGTTCTCTCTCAACTGGACTCAGACAGACTTGAACACCCTGTTTGATACTGCTCACGTACGCTTAATGTTCATGAGAGGAACTACACTGTCATCAAACAAGAGTGTCTGGCTGTGATATACTCCTACCAACAGTTCAGAGTATATCTCCACAGGGTACATTTCATAGCTGTAACAGACCATGCCTCCTTGCAATGGCTGAAGACCCTCAAGGACCCCAAAGGACGTCTGATGCATTGGGACATTAAACTTCAGGCTTATGACTACGAGATTATTCATTGAGCCAGGGCAGCCCACCAGAATGCTGACTGTCTCTCCCGCCTTCCCACTGTTGCCTTAGTATCTCCCATGGCTGACATTCTCTATGACAAGCTTATGGAGGATCCTTCTTTGTGGGGAGAGGATCCAGTAGAGATACAGTGGGCTCTCAAGAAGTTAGCTGTTGATACCAAAGTCTCTAAGGGACAACTCCTGAAGCTTTGTGGAGACTCTTGGCTACCCTACAAACGCCCATCCCTACGCATGGACTCAGTGGTGGCCGCTCACAAAACTACTGGCCATGGTGGCATACATAAGATGTTAGCTCTGCTACAGCAGCACTGCTTCTGGGAAGGAATGCACACTGACGTAGTGGATACGTTAGGCAACTGTCATGACTGCAACATTGAGAGGCCTAAGGTTGCCAAGTTTCAACACAGACTGGTACGCCCTGGGTTTGCCTTCCACACTGTAGCCATTGACATAGTGGGCCCCCTGCCAGCTACCAACAGTTGCAACAAGTTCATCATTGTGGCGGTTGACCATCTGACTAAATGGGTAGAGGCCAAGGCAATTCCCAACCAATCTGCACTGGTGACAGCCACGTTCATCCTGGAGAATATCATATACAAACATGGTTGCCCCCAGATCCTGCTGACAGACAATGGTACCAACTTCACCAGTTATATCATCCCCCGCCTCAACCAACTGATGGGAATTTGTGGGACACTATCCACTCCTTATCACCCACAGACAAATGGCATGGTAGAGCGCACTAATGGGAGCCTGGTCCAGATACTCCGGAAGCTCAGTCACCAACATGAGACTGAATGAGATAAGTTCCTGCCTGCGGCTACCTTTGCATACAACATTGGGTACCATCAGGCCACTGGCAAGCCGCCCTTCCAAATGCTCTATAGCTGGCAACCAGGACTTCCCCCTTTACTATATTCCTTGGTAAAACCCAGCCTGGCTGTGTCCCCAGAGGCGTACCTCATCAAGCTGGTTCAAACCTTTATTTGCTTTCAATCAGAGACCTAAACTGTAAACTTACACCATAAGTTACAGGACCTAGAACAAGCTGCATCTAACTGCCCTGCCTTACCCACTTACCTGGTAGGAGACTCAGTCTACTTCTTCAGCAATAGAGTGTACAGCCGCAAATCCAAACTTGCCTCCCTTTGGCAAGGTCCAGTTCAAGTTATCCAGAAGACTGGCCCCAACTCCTACACCCTTAAGGAGCCCCATTCTGGGCAATTAATTACTAGAGTACACGCTCAGTATATGCGTGCTGCTCCTAGGGACCAAGAGTAAGCCCCAATGAGGATAATAACCCAAAAAAACAAAAGCCTAATTAAAAAATTCCATGGGTTGTTGTCCTGTTTGAAATAGTGTTGCACCAAAGTATGAGGAATAAGAATAAAAGAACAGGGTGTTTATTGGAGACTGAAAAGACTCTTCCAGTACCACACCAACTTTTCTACCACCTGAATGACAGCTAAGAAACACAACTAGTTGCCTACAGATCCACAAAGCTGATGACCAAGGATTGGGCAACAAACCCCCACCAAGCAAGACACACAATTGACCCCAATGTCCACAGGAAAGGCAACCCCCAAGAAGATGCAGTCCCACAGAAGACTCTCACAAAGGGCATACTCTACTGGGACCTGACCATCCACCCTGTAGAATAAGGATAAGGCCCACTCAAGGAAGACTCCCATGTTCTCCTGCTGCTTGGTATCACAGTGTTTGGTTCCTCAAAGAACAAGGTTGCCAGCCATCACCATTGGAACCAGATGGGCAGTCACCTCCACTGTGTATGACTTCAACACTTCCAGGAAAGCTTGCCAAAGACAATACTCAAAGTTGTCAGAGGTTTTCCAACTGACTGGTTGAGCGTCAGTAACCCCAGGTGTTGCCCAAGCGCAAAGGACTGACTTCATTATGTTGGATACCGTCCCCTGTTGCAAGACTGAAAGGCCTTGACCCTCAAATTGGAATTTGTTCAGCTGAGCCTCCAAGTATTCTTCTGCCGCTTGCATGGAGAACTGCCAATGAATACTGTTACCCCTTTGCAATCCAGTTCCTGTCACCTCCCTGGGCTCACTCAAAGCTAGGAAAAGCGCAGCAAACAATGGTTCTGTCCCCCCTAAGGCCAGCTGAGGCACCAGTAGCTGATCTAAGTGAACCCCCAAGTCCAGGTAGCTGTCATCCACATCATGCAGGACTACTTGCTTTCCCGCTGCCTTCATCACCTCCACTGGCCTGGTATGCTTGCGCCTCCTTGGAATTACCACTTGCATCTTCTTCAAGACTCTTCTTGTGACTCTTCTAGAGGGACTGTTCACCATAGCCGTCACCTTGAGACACCAGCTATTTTTAAACCTGTTGTCTAATCCAGTGGAGGGAAATGTGCAGATCCTGAATGGATTAGACAAAAAGTCGTCCATCTAGGGATTAAGCAATGGAACAATTGCGTGGTTGCACTATTGCATCCTGATTCTACTAGTGATAAAGACATTTAAAACACCCCTAAAACAGGTGTTCAATTTGCCTTTTGAACGTGCACAAGGCACAGGCTTCACTTCCAGGATTATAAATAGAACAACAAAGTTTTTTATATCTACCTCCTTAAGGAAAGCTGCAAGGAAGCGGTTGTTCTCTTTCACAGGACTTTTAGCTGTGTCAATCCACTTTCCTCCATTTGGGAAGTTCTTCTGTCTGTGCCTCCCTGCCTCTGGTGGCAATTCCCCTGCCTCACACTATATAAGTGTGATAATATCTAAATAAATACCAGTTTTGTCTATACACCTTATTATTATTTTGTCCTTCATAGGCTGTCACTATACCATCAACAGATATAGTATTAAGAATTAGGTCACTGACTAACTGTTTTTAGAAACTAGCAACCCTTTGCTGCAACTTTTACAACAGGCTACCTCAGCTCCTTCCTTCCTTCCCTAGTAGTCCTTATTATCTACTAGGTTACATCACCCATTCTCCCTAGTAGCCAATGTTACCTGCTAGGCTGGTACATTCCCCACCCCTAGTAGTACTTTGTTACCTACTAGGTGGAGACCTTATTCTCCCCTAGTAGACAATGATACCTACTAGGTTCAGACACCTAACAAGCATCCTCTGGTAATTCTCTGTTACTTACTAGGCATTTAACTGTCCTAACTCCACTATACTTTGCCAACTTTAAGAATAGAGTCTTTATTATGGCCAAATCAGCTCTCACTGTGACGGGCCACATGGAAGCTATTGTGCAGGCAAGGGCTGATTTGGCCACAATAAAGACTCTACACTTAAAGTTGGAGAAGTTTAGTGGTTTTAGAACAGGTAGAGGCCTAGTAGGTAACACAGGCTACTAGGAAAGGTAAAGCCTGCTTAGTAGGTGTAAAGTTCTGAGGCCTGCCATTAGCTCTGGACAGGGATATATTCCCCAGACCATCAAAGAAGGTGGGCTGCGTGCAGGCAAAGCCTCTCCAAAACCTGGAGGACTTGGCCCACACTTTGGACAAGTGTTTTGTACTGCTTTTACAGCAATTTTTTTTTTGCCTTTTCTGGAGTTCCCTCCAACTCCAGAGGAGACTTTAATCCATCTGGGTTGTTTGCTTTCTTGATGCTGTTCTTTCTTGAAACAATTGGCAGGACAGCAGGAAAACACAGGCCACATTTTAAAGGGTTTGTCTAACCTGTGACCTGGGGAAATGAGAAATAAAATTCCACAATCAGTGGAATCCTGATCAAGCAATTCCTCCGGCCTGGGGGTCTCTCAGCCCAAAGTAATTGGTTTTGAGAGCATCCCAGTTGTGAAGTCAAAGGCAGGCATTAGGGGTAATATACACCATGAGTCCCTGAAATGCATTTAGCTAACCAGGTGGCTGTTCCTTACACTTGGTTCTGCTTCTCCTATTTTCTTGGGCCCAGACCATGAGAATATTAGGCCATTACTTTTAACTGGCTCCCCTTTTGTTTCTTCCCAAAAACCCCTCCTTTAAACACGTGGTACTATCACCTCTCCTATAATATAATGGAAGCAAGGACTCTCAGGTCCCTTGCTGACCAATTCCAATTACCAAATAAAACTCCTTATTTTGAAAATTTATTTGTACTTTTGAAGTTTTATTAAATAACAAAAGTTATTGTCCTGATTCCTGCTGTTGTCTCTCTTCCCGCTTTCCTCTGGTCTGCCTGCCCGTCCACCTGTGTTTTTGTTGAGATTTGATCCAATAGGATCTGAACTTGGTTCAAACCCTTGGAAATGTCCTAGCACTTGCGGTCTGTCTGCCTGGAAGTTTTGGTTAAACCTTCTTCTGCAACAATGTTGTCTCCTTTACATAAGGCATTTATGGTGACTATGGTACCCATCTTCCTGTTGTTCTGGACCACAACCCCAGATATTTGGAATATACTTTCCTTGGCAGCTCAAAATTCTTTTCCCAACCCTGGTCTGCTCTCCAATACCTTCTGTCATTTGACTCAGGTTCCCACCATCCTTACCACACTTGTCCAGTTGTCTTGAATAGTTCCTTATCCTGAGGACCTCTTATCCTTTCCAGAGTCAGGGACTGATGAATCCCCTTTTTGGACTTGCACAACACCAAACTTACAACAGTCCTGAGTCACTCCCTCCCCTCCCTGCACCAAGTTTCTCCTGTGGGTGCAAGAATAAAATGGCAAGAAGAACTTTTTAAAGAGAGATGATGAGGAAGAATCAAATAAATTGACAACTGCTTTAAAAGTACCAGGCCAAATTGGTAGGAGGGGCTGATTAATTTTGCGCCAAAATCAGTATAGCAGAACGCCAACATGAGCACGGAAATGAGGAACAGCATCTTGAGAGGTAAATCAGAAAAATACAATGGTTGTAAAGCCAGATATAAAGAGGGCCACCACACAGTGAGGGACTTCATAGCCAACGTCAGAAAGGAGGTTATTTGACTATCAAAAACTGGGACTAGAAGGCCCAGTGGTCAAGCATAATGGGGTCTTGGGAAAATTGGATACTTTTATTTTCTCAGTGATAATAAGCTATCTAAAAACAAGTTTCTAGAGTGGGATGGGGGAAGTCTTAAGGTGCTTCAGGATGGGGGTGGTGGAATTTGTCAGCATCTGATTGGCTGTCAAGAATATTTTCAGCAGTTGGAGGTCCTGCATTAGAATTTGAGTCAATGACATCATAATTTGGAAAATTCTGGTGACCAGCGGGTTGAGCTGTCAGGATTGATAATTCTTTACCCCTGGAAACCCAGGCCCAAGAGCGGGATTCAAACCCTGAACCTGAATCCCTGCAGGCTGCCAGTCCCATGGACCAAGGGCATGCCCGCCTGCGTTTTTCTGAGATCAAGCCTCTGCAAGCTGGAGCCCCTGCTAAGTCCCAAAGCCAGAAAACCAGCGCAGGTTCAATTATGATGGTGCTTGAGGAGGAGCTTCTCAAATTGCCTAATGGAGGAAGACAAAGTTCTTCTGTGAACTTCATAATCTGAATTCCTCTTGGATGACCAATCAAATCCCTCTACCAAGAGAAATCATGGGCTTTAGGTCTGACCTGTGACCACAGCCAAAAATCAAGAAAATAAAGTGACTAATTTAGACAGTCTGACCAATGAGAGAACACCCAGCTGAGGTGCCATTTTACCACTCCCACACCTGGGCCTCCTGGCCACCTGCCCCTATTTTCCCCAATATTTTGATATAACCATCATAGGAAATACTAAATTTGGAGGCAGGATTCTATATATGCCTATAATTCTGTGCTCAAACCTTATTGCCATTTTTGAATAAAGGTTATGTTATTTTGGCTCACACAGCTATTGCTTATTTTGTATTTGCTATCTACAAATTCAGTACAAGATCTCCTGGTCCTCCTGCCTGCTGCCTGCAGTTTTCTGTCCTCCTGGTGTACCCTTTGGACCCGTCCATTTTACCAACTACCCTCTGAAATCCAAATACAAGGACTACACCTGGAAAAGATACTTGGACTTGATCCTTTGGCCCTCATACAATTTGCAGTTAGATACAACCAACAAGGTCCATGGATATTTTCAACACCCAAGTTGTTCAGAGGAAAATTCAACTATCTCCCTGCTTACGACCTACCCATGGAACTGCCTGTGACCCCCAAACCTATGCCCTCTTCCTCACCCAACTTTCTGACTAACCACTCTGGTAAGCTGTTAGGGATTTTGTACATCACCCTCACAGGGGTGATTGACACTATAATCCTGGCTGCCGGCCCATGGTTCTGGGTGAACAAATTGGTCTCCTACCTTTTTAAGTTAGCTCCTCTCTTGTGGTGAGCTTTGCCTGCAAAAAGCCCTGGCCTAAGTTACCTCTGAAAACAACAGGCCAACCGCTCAAGACTGGATCCCTGACACAAGCACTGCTAACCCAAATAGTGTATAGCGCTTAATTTTCTTGTCATAATTATTTGGAGAAAAATAAGGCAGATCCAGATTTTCCAGGGCTATTTGGGCAACCCCAGCATTGACCCATTTTTTTTGTCAATGATGGCATTTAAATTGTCTATTTCTTTAAAGGGTTTGGCAGTGGTTCTTTGCTGGTTTCTGGTCTTGCAGGGGCGCGCTATTCCTTCTATCTGGTTTTCTACTGTAACATCATCCTCTTCTCTTTTGACAGGGGAGATTCCACTAGAGGTCATGTTGGCTAGGACATAGTTCTTGTGGGGGTTTGGTAACTTCATGGCACAGAGTGTGGTGGTCTCTGAGGTGAATTTTGGCTTAGGTGGGGGACCAGGGGTGTCAGGGAATTTGGCATGATATTCCTCTATCAGTTGGGAGTAATGGCCACATTCTTTATGCGGGGACACAACTATAGTCTGATTCTGGGAAGCCCTTCCAGGCTATGAGGTATCTAAGGGAGCATTTGTGAAAATTTGAACTCACTATGGCTGCAACCTTGTACATGAGGTCTCCATCAACTAGAAAGGGTTCAGGGTGAGAGGGAGTGGGGCCAGTGTGATAGTCCACATGTTTGGTGATTTTCAGGCGGGGATAATGTTGACCAAGCAAAAGTTTGGTTGTTTGTTGCAGGTAGAGGCCTAGTAGGTAACATAGGACTACTAGGGGTAAGTAAGGTGAGCCTGGTAGATAACAAGCAGGGAACTTTGTCTGTCTGGGGGGAGAAGGTTTTAGACCCCTGGCAAGTAACGCAGCTGCCAGGGAGGGGAAGAGCTCTGAGGGCTCTACATACCTTGATACGCTTACAGGAGGTCTGTGAGCAAGCATCCTACATAACAGACTGGTAGGGTGTCCTAGTTTATGTCCCCATGGGAGCTTTGGGGGGAACCTAAAGTGAGCATTGGAGGGCATGAATTCGCTAAGAGGTGTCATCAAGGCAGTTTGCTTGGGGAAGCAAGCTGTAGAACTTGGTGTGATCAGGCCTCTGGGAAGTGGAGCTGATTAATCTGCAACTGAAAGCTCAGACTTAATCACCTAGGTGAGTAAAGATAACGCATAGACATTGATCTATGGTTGAATGGCCTAAGTGGAGTGCCACTTGTAAGGACCCAGTCAAACGCCAGTTCAATGTAGACTCATGCCTGGGTCTACAAGTTCTGGTAACAGGGACTGAGATAAAGAACCAAGGTGGTTCACAGAATCAGCAGACAAGACTAGTAAGAAGGACTGTATGATCACAGTGAAGACTAGTTGAGAGACTGTTGGTTTATATTGAAGTTTAGAACCAAAATGGTTCATTGCGCAGGTGGAACCAAGATGGTTCCTAGTGAGTATAAGTGGAAGGGCTCAAAGATCATGATGCAGAAGTAGCTGGTCATGATAAAGGAGTAGCCAGAGGACTGATAGGCTGTTTAATGACTTGTATGAGCTGTTGGAGACTGGAATAAACTGTTTAGAGACTAAGGCTGAAGATCTGAAAGATCTGGTTAAAGATCATGATGCAGGATTAGCTGATCATGATACAGGAGCTGGCTGAAGGATCAGAAGATGATGGTGAAGAACTAGTGGTCTGGAGAAATGAGCCAAGATTTTGCTGAATCAATTGCCCAAAAAGGGAAAATGTATAATGTTTTTCCTTGGTTTAGTAGTAAAATCAAGAAGGATTGTGGATAGAAGTGTGGGTAAGATATTTATTAAGTTCCTAGGATAGATGAAGGTATGTTGCTATGAGAGCTGGATACAAAGTTGTTTTGGTAGGACATTTTCCTTGGATTTTAAAATATTTACAAATATATGGGGAAAACGTTGAAGAGGTCCAGAAAGAACAGTTTAAATAATATTCTACTATTTAAATGAGTTTAGGTTGAATGCAGGGAAGACTGGTGCTGGAATAATGGACCAGTTAATGCTTTGGTGCGCAAAGAGTTGTTGATTTGAGCAGTTTGAGCAATGGGGATTGATTTCTTAGTTGGATCCCAGTTGAACTTCAGAAATGGTCTATTTCTGCGCTCTGCATTCATTGGTTGAGTTCTGGCAGGTTTCCTGATGAAAATGATTGGTTGGAATCCAAAAGCTTAAAGTATAAGCAAGAAAATAATGAATTAATACTTTAAGCTTTTGAGAAAGTAAGTATGTAAGCTTAAGTTATTATAGGAAAAAGTGAGCAACAATGGTTTAAGCTTCTGAAAAAAGCCATTTTGAAGGCGGAACCGTTGGAAAAAAGACACTATAAAAAGGTGACTGGCTGGAAAGTTACAGGGTCTTTTTTGAGGTCTTTCCAGGTCTTTTGGAGGTCTTTCTGGGTTGTTGATGGGAACTTTCTGGGGCCTTTTGAGTTTTGGCTGAGAGGTTTTTGGAAGCCTTTTGATCACCAGCAGGAGCTTTATTGGACTGACAAGTGGAATAACAAGGCCACTGGAGCTATAAAGAGAGCTGAAGCCCAATATAACGGAGCAGGAGCCCAAGAATAAGAAGCTGGATCCTCAGCGTGGCGCCAGAGTCCAAGTTTAAGGTGCAGGCCTCCAAGTCTAAGTAGCAGACGTCCAAGACTAAGGTGCAGAATTCCAAGATCAAGTAAAAGGAGTCCAAGATATTGTTGGAGGACTCCAAGTATTGGCAAATCCATATTGTTTCCTTAACCCCCCAGGCCATATACCAGAAGATTTCTAAGGGGATCTTCCTTCTGAGAGTAAATAAAAGCTCATTTTGATCCCTATACATATTTCTGAGATACATTTTCCCTTACTAGAGAATGACAACCCCTTCCAGCTGGTCCCTGGCTACAATCCAGGACACACTTTTGGGACTGGTAGACAGGATCCCACAGCCAGTATATTGGGTCAGGAGAGATTTGTGAAGGAACAGATAGATAGAGATGGTATGAGGGAGGTTGAGGTGGTAAGTTGTCAGGCACCCACCCACTAGAAAGTAATCTTCCTAGGTGGTGAATGATGGCATATGGATTTAATCCGGTTACCAAGGATCCAATAGTCAAAGACACCATTCCTAGATGAAATAATTCTCCAAACACACAATATCTGCCTAGCAACGGATTAAAACGTCCCAGGAAGAAGTACGCCCCCAAGTAACACAGGAGGAAGGCGGAGGCCAAAAGATGGAAGACTTGGGGTTCAGAAATATGGGATGTGGATTGATAGTTCTTGGTTTCTTCTCTGCAAGGTGGGTTATGTGATAAAGGTGTAGCATTATACCATACTCTGGGTATCACCTGGCGCCAAGAGCTGTCAATAAAGTCTGCTTTGGGAGAGGTACCCAAATTTGCGCGTGAACCCATTGAAATGCTGGCTAATACAGCCTGCAGCAAGATTATCCAAAACAACCATTTATACCCAAGAGACTCCATAAGAGGAGTCTTTGGTAATCTCATGGATTTAGATTTTAAAGCTTAATTAAAGTTTAAAAGTAAGAAAACAATTCACTTTGGGTGAATGTAGACTTTATTGATTGAACAAATAGTATAATATCACTTGCCAGCCTTTTATAGCATGGTAGGAAGAAAATAATATAGAGAATAGATAAAGAGAATGAGGAAAATGTGGAGATGTTTCCGGAGATTTAGAGCAGTTTGTAACTTCAAACTGGGGATATAAATTAGTTCCTCAATGTTTTAAAATTCTCTAAATAATTGTTTAAACCTCTCAAATTATCCTCTAACTAGCAGGCTTGGCTTGGGGCTCCATGTTATTACTCCACATAATATGGAGACCAGGAGTTGTGTTCTCTGCAGGAACAGCAGACAACAGCACAGTCTTAACATGACATGAGTCTGAAACGTTGTCAACAACATCCAAAGAGTTTATAGAACAGCTAGAAGTTGATTTGGCTTTATTTGATTGGCCAAACCCAAGGGAAACAGCAAACAACTGACTGTACTCAATTTTATCATTGATTTTACTTTTGGCAAGTTGACTAAGTCCTAGAAAGTCTTGGGTTTGATCCCGTCCATGAACTATCCCAGTATTTAAAACCATTTGGGTTGTGCTTAGAAGGTAAAATAGAACAGTTACTATTAACTAACTTAGCTTTTTTAGAACTTTCTAATAAACCTGATTTGGAGTACCCTTCTGTAGGTGATTATCCAAAAGAATTGTTGACAGGAATTTCTTCAGGAGGATTCCTGACACTACCCCCACCTAAGGAAAGGCCACCCAGCAAAGAATTCTTTTAAAACTTCTAGACAGGGCTGCAGGTTTTCTCCAGGTTCCCAGGAATTGGACTCCTCTCCATAATTATTCCATTTGACCAGGAATTGTGACTTCCCCTTAACTTGACAGGAGTCATTAAAGTCTTCTACCTCCCATTCAAAGGTGTTGGAAAAAATCTTTGAATCAGAATTTCTTCCCTCAAGACTCTTGGGATCACCATCAAAGGGAGTGAGGAGATCCACGTGGAAGACATGATGTACGCTAGATCCTGCCGGAATCTTGAGCCTGTAGTTCAAGCTAGAAAGCTTCTCCAAAACCTTAAGAGAACCAATCTTCTTGAGACCTAACTTCTTTCTAGGTATCTTTAACTTCAAGTTGCGGGCATTCAGGTAAACATAGGAGCCCACTGAGTAGTCCTTCTCTGGGGAGAAGTGGCAGTTGGCGTATTTCTTGTATTCCTTGCGGGACTTGGTCAATACAAGATCAGGTCCAAGTGTATCTTCTTCATCTGATTTGACAGCTTGTCTATCTGAGGATACATGGATTCCAAAATGGTGGATGGAAAACTCCCCAGATCAAACCCAAAATTGGAAAAAAATGGTGAAAATCCAATAGAACTATGATATGCGGTGTTATAACATAACTGAGCAAAGTAGCAAAAGGAACTCCAGTTATCTTGTCAAGAATTGACGTAATGCCAAAGATACCCTTCCAGAACCTGATTGACTTGCTTGGTTTGTCCATCTGTCTGTGAGTTAAAGGAAGTAGATAGGTTGACTTTGACTTCCATTTGTTCCATAAGGGCCTTCCAAAACCAGGATGTAAATTGAACCCCTCTGTCCAATGTAACGTCAGTAGGCAAGCCGTGATCACATACTACCCTTGAAAAGAACATGTTGGCCACTTTCTTTGCAATGCAAGATGAAAAGGGAATAAATATGGCATAATTGATGAAACAGTTGACTACTACCATAACCCCTGTATTCCCGCTGCTCATTGGTAGGTCAACTATAAAGTCCATAGACACATAAGACCAAGGACATGTTGGGATTGGAAGCAGACAAAGGAGGCCTTGGGGCTTGGAGTTTCCTGGCTTGTTCCTTTCACATGTAACACAAAAAAGGATGGATTCTGAAACGTCCTTCTTCATGCCAGGCCACCAATATTGTCTGCTTAGTCTCTTCAAGGTTTTCATCAGGCCTCCATGTCCTGCCAGTTGTCCTTCATGCATATGGCTCACTGCTTGAGTTTGTAAGTTACCTTCAGGAATAGCTAAGGAGCCAGTAACATAAGAGATCCCCTGGTTGTTAACCACCACTGCCTTGGGAGTTTTCTTCAGCATACTGGTGAGCTCTTCCTGAAAGGAAAAAACATCTGGGCTTTTATAATCTCTTGGTCCAGGGCAGTGAAGGCAGATATCTCAATGATGCTGGACAGAAACTAGGAGGAAGTTAACACTGCTTGGTTATTGTGGTCAAGGTCTGCGGCTGGGTTGTCCCTAAGATCTTCCTGTCTGCTGATTGCTTCAGGGACTATATTTAATTTACCAGGTGTATATTCTATTACAAAATAATAAGCCAAAAGATTGATGGCCCATCTGGCCAGACGAGGAACAATCTTCTGCTTCTCAGCAAAGTAAAAGAGATTCTTGTGGTCAGTGAAGATGATTTTAGGGTACTTGCTCCCCTCAAGGTATCTATTCCAGTGCTTCAAGGAATTCACAATAGTGTACAGCTTCTTCTCATACACATGGTAATTGCATTCCCAATTTAGGATCTTGTATAAGTAAAAGGCCACATGGTGGAATTCACCATCCTCCTCTTGCTGGAGGAGTACTGCTCCCAATGCATAGTTGGATGTGTCAGTTTCCAAAAAAAGGTGGTATGGATCAGGGCGTAACAGTACAGGAGCCAAAGTGAAGGCATGCTTGAGAGTGTCAAAGGCTTCCTGGGTTGGAGTTGACCAGGCAAAAGGAACTTTACTGGAAGTGAGAGCAGTCAGAGGAAGAGAAATAGCCAAAAAGTCCTTAATGAACTTCCAAAAAAAATTGGCCAGACCCAAAAATCCACAGAGCTTGGTGCAGGAGGTTAGTACTGGTCAATTCAAAACTGCCTCAACTTTAGAAGAAGCAATTGCAAAGCCACTGGGCTTAATGGAGTACCCCAAGAACTCAATTCCTGAAGCAAAAAAACTCACACTTGGACAACTTATAAAGCAGGTTAGCCTTGATAAGGGCTTCCATGACTTCCTCAAGGTGCCCAAGATGGCTTTCTTAATCCAGGGAATAAATCAATATATTGTTCAATTAAACCACCATTCTAGTGTCCAGGAATGGGAACAATACCTTATTAATAAGTCCCTGGAAGGCAGCTGGGGCGTTACTGAGACCAAAAGCATAACTAAGTATTTATAAAGGCCAAAAGGAGTTCAAATTGCTTTCTTTCATTGGTTGTCTTCAGCAATGCAAATCTGGTTGTAAGCATTTTTTAGGTCAATTTTGGAGAAGATACAGGCTCCTGTAAGTTTGTCTGTCAATTTTTCAGCAACTGGGAGTGGATTTTGGTTCTCAATGGTGATAGAGTTAAGTTTGGCATAATCTACTACCAGGCAAAGGGTACCATCTGATTTCTTGACAAAGAAGATATAAGAGGAGCAGGATGAGTTAGAACGGCGTATGAATCCCTTCTTCAAGTTCTCTTCAAGGTATTCCTTCAAGGCTATGCCCTGCACTTGGTTTGTTGGATAAAGTTTGCCCCAGGATGGTACGCTTCCAGGAATCAGCCCAATTCTAAGGTCTGAAGACTTGTGAGATAGTAACTTGATACAGCTGGCCTCACTGAACAAGCTCTCATAATGATGCAATTCCTCTGAGAGCAAACCCTTTTGATGGCCTTTGGTCTTTCCCAGACTGGAAAGGAGTTCTAATTTTGTATAACCATGTGTGTTATACTGACCAATTGGCACTGAAAAGTTGATTCCAAGGTTTGTGGACTCAATTTGATGAGTGTCCCAGTTGATGTTCATCCAGGCTTGTTCACACCATGGGTAGCAAATAATGACAGGGCAGGCAAGACCACAGATAGTGGAACAATCCAAGATGAAAGAGGATCCAGCTATGAAGGTTTCAACGGGGCAAGAAATACAATTGCTGTGAATTGAAGACTTTTTAGCTAGCAGGACCAATGAGGGAGTGTAGTCTTCAATGTATAGTAGCTTCAGAATAGAATGTTCAAGGAAGTTACCCATGGTACCAGTATACAGGAGTTTAAAGGTGTCCAGACTTCCTTAAGAGGTTTTGATTGTAACAGGAAAGGAAGTGTAAGACTTATTGGCAGATTTATTTGGGTTGGCAGCTACCAAAACTGCTGATGGGGTCTTCTGGACACAGTTGAGCGCAAAACAATCTTTGGCTTGGTGGCCCTTCTTCCCGTAGTAAAGGCAGCAGTCCTCGTCCATGTGGTGTTTGTGTTTGGTATCGGAAAACTGGTATCCCCCACCCTCCTTAATTATGAGACCCACAGGGAGAATATCAGGATTGTTCTTTTTGGTCAGTGGCATCTGGTGTGGAGTGGGTTTCCAAGGGGGCAGTTGTTTAACCCAAGAAGCCCAACATAGGATTTCTTGAACAAGATTGTTGTAGTTAGTCAGAAGGATGTGGTGAGCCAAAAATCCCTTGAGTTCAGGCAAAAGTCTCTTATGCAAGAGGTAGCAGGCTTATTTATTACCCATCCCAATGGCATCCTTGATCCAGGTGAATTCCTCAAGAAATTCCAAAGTAGCCATCTTGCCCTGGTAAAAGCTAGATATTTGGTCTTGGAGTTCTTCTGAAAAGAGCTTAGGCAAAATGGTAGAAAGAAGGTGCTCACAAAAATTAGGGTAGTTGTGTAAAAGTTCATCCCCCTTGAGAATGCTCTTGGTGTACCACTGGCGGGCCTTGCCTTGGAGCTGTTCAGCAACATCATGGACCTTCTGGGCATTGGTACAGAATTGTTTGGGGCAGTCTCAAAGAGCAATTGGAAAAAGGCAAGAAGCATAAGGATCTTGTTGGAGGCTTTATCCTCTGGTTGAGCTACCAAGATACTGTTCAACACTACTGTTTGGACCTGGCTGTTTTTGCGGGATTTGGGCAAGGAAGGTTGTTTACATAATGCAGCTACTAGATAGACGGTAAGGAATAAGATGGTGATGATAAATACCAGCACCAAGGTCTTAACTAGTCCTAGCTGATACTTGAGTTCCAAGGTTTTGATTTGGCTTGAGGTCCCAAAGAGGGCCTCAAAAATGGGTTTAATCAATCTTTCAGGTACCCACCCACTAGGAAGTAATCTCCCTAGGTGGTGAATGATGGCATATGGATTTAATCTGGTTACCAAGGATACAATAGTTAAAAACACCATTCCTAGATGGAATAATTCTCCAAACACACAATATCTTCCTAGCAGCAGATTAAAACGTCCCAAGAAGAAGTACACCACCAAGTAACACAGGAGGAAGGCAGAGGACAAAGGACGGAAGACTTGGGGTTAGGAATCTGGGATGTGGATTGATAGTTCTTGGTTTCTTCTCTGCAAGGTGGGTTATGTGATAAAAGTGTAGCAGTATACCATACTCTGGGTATAACCTGGCGCCAAGAGCTGTCAAGAAAGTCTGCTTTGGGAGAGGTACCCAAATTTGCGCGTGAGCTCATTGAAATGCTGGCCAATACAGCCGGCAGCAAGATTATCCAAAACAACCATTTATACCCAAGAGACTCCATAAGAGGAGTCTTTGGTAATTTCATGGTTTTGGATTTTAAAGCTTAAGTCAAGTTAAAAGGGTAAGCAAATGACTCACAGTGGGTTAATGTAGACTTTATTGATTAAACAAGTAAAAAGGTCATAAGATACCAACATTATATAGCATGTAAGCTAACTGATAGTCTGGAGATAAAATAAAGGAGATCAATCATTTGGGGATAAAATTTGGGGTAATTTGGAGACCTTGGGCAGTTGGGAAATTAAGCTAGAATTATTGGCATTATTGTTCAATTAAACAAGAACTAAAGCCCCTTAAATTTAAGCTTAACTTATTTGTTCCTTTGGGAAAACAGTAGGGGGAAACCCCAGCTTTTCCCCAGCTAAGACTGGAGAAGGAGTAACAAAACTAGCAACAGAAGCCAAAACCAATGGTGAAGCCAAGCCAAGGTCAGGGTCAAAACCATCGCCTTTGTCACCAAAATGCTTAAGAACATATAATTTTTTGATTGCCACAAACTCTGATTGGCTAGAATTAGGCTCAGATAGTAACAATTCATTGTTAAACATGATACTAATTGTTATCTTAGATTAAAAAGCGTATAGGTGCAAAAGAGACCCATGTTTGAAGCCTGTTGAAGAAAACACTGGCTTGGAAGCCATTTCCAGGCCCAATTCCACAGGTAATAAAAACAGATACTACTTACTAACCCATTCCCTTTAGGAGCTCCAAAAGATGATGAAGGAGGACACAAATATCTCTCTATGCTTAAGAGTAAATTGATGTCAGAAATTTCTGAAAAGACATTGCTGACAGACAGGGTAAAAAGAGTTCTTGACTGTGCAGAACCTCTCAGTGAAGGTATTATTTCCTACTCTAAAGACTATAAGTCTAATACTTCCAGGGATTGGAACATGGTAGAGTTTCTCCCTTTGACCAATAACCCAGGATATAAGTCCAGACTCAACTTTTCAGCCAAGCCAATGCTTCTGAAATTGACTTTGGCACCAGTGTTCACCAATGTGTGAACTTTAAAAGGTGTGCAGAAGGGGAAGCTAACCAAAAGCAAGAAATACCTGGAAAACTCTTTATTGATTAAATCAGTGGAAGTTATTGAGGGGTGAGAGATAGTGGAGACTCTAATCCTGGAGGTTTGGCATCAAAAATAGTCATAGGATCCTCAATTCTGGACGCAGGCAACAAGTTTAGGCCGCCTAGGATATTTGCCAGCGTAAATCTTCTGGGGTATGTTGGGTCATCCCAATAAACACGCACGGCAACAGTTCCAGATTGGGCAGGACTAAATTCATAAGCAAAAAGTGAATCATCTGAAAAATAATTAGGGGACTCACCATGCCCCCCAATAGTCAAATGAGGCTGACTAAATGGGGAAAATAAATTTTGTGGCAACACATGGGCAGCAGAAGCATCCCCACTGTCTATGGTGGACATTCTCGGTTCATGTAGGTCATAACTGGTGGTGTCCAAGATACAGAGGTTAAAAGTTTGCACTGATTGAGTCTGAGGGGGGCCAACTCTCTTCAATTCATACTTGGTGACCTTGGTTTTATCTGCGGTTATAGTTTAGGATCTTTTTTCAGTCAAATCTTGACTTTTAGACAATGAGGGTTCAGTGGTGTTAGCAGGCAAATCAGGTGTGGAGGTCAGGTTTGATCTGGTGGGCAAAAGCAAAACGTTTATGGCTTTGAGTGAGCCTGCAGAGTAAGTTCAAAGTTGATCAATTAATTCAATCAAAGCAATTGACTGATCTGACCAGGGCAGGAGGTTGGCGCTGGTCAAACTAAATGCTACCTTAAGAGCGGCAACTTTGGCCAACTCAGGTAAGGTGACGTCAGCAGCCGCTTCCTGGAAGCAAGTTAAAAATTTACCAAGCGGCTGGAAGCCCTGGAAAAGGAAAAGGAACAACAAGTAAGTGGGCCAGGGGGCAAGCTGATTGCCAGAAGTTGCTAGTGCCCCAGCAATGGGTGAAATATTGTCAAGAAGGCTAGGATTATGAGAAACATTCTCTATAAGCCAGCAGCAAGCTGGCTTGGGCAGGAGGCACATGGCTAAAGTGATGCGGTGGTGTGAGGCCTGCGCAGAGCACAGGAAAACCGCGTCAGGTCCACCCAGGATGCAGGAAAGCTTGCAGGAAAATTCAGCGGGGGCCAAAATTGGGG
Source organism: Entomophthora muscae (assembly GCA_014839935.2). NCBI lineage: Eukaryota > Fungi > Entomophthoromycota > Entomophthoromycetes > Entomophthorales > Entomophthoraceae > Entomophthora > Entomophthora muscae. The sequence goes on along the minus strand of QTSX02002941.1, from coordinate 3,086 downwards.
AGCAGGTAAAAAAGGAGGGCCAACTAAGGCACTGAATGAACTGTAAGAAATGGTAAAGGTAAAAACTGATTAACATTCCTGTTGGGAATTTTGATCAAGCAATGATGCCAATTATGATGGAGCCCACAGATTGAGACTGTTACAACCAAATCCATAAATTAGTAGTACAAAATACAATGATACTAATTATGGCGGAGCTTGCAGATATGAATTGCAGCTACCAAACTGCATAAATTGATAGTATAAACTGTATGCATATTGGATCAGCATTAGTCTACTGACCTGAGCCTTAAACTAGCCAATGATAAGCGCCAATGCAGCTATTAAATGAGACATGATTTGCCACCGCAGCACTTTAAAAATACACAAGCGCCGCTGCGCCAAGGTGCTGCTTTACTTTTACATCAAGCGCTGAGGCGCTGGGTTTGATTCCCCATAATCTTGAATTACCTGTCAGGAATTCCTTTCCTGACTCTCTGTTAATTATGAATAATTGGTTGGTGGATAGCAAGACAAAGCCACAAAAACACAACATTGTTAACTCTATTTGGCCTTTCAGGCCTTTGAAGAACAAGAATCAAACCTGGGACTTTAATTATGAAGATAATGTTAGTATGAAACCAGCAAACTCATTTAGATTTCCTATTTATTATCCGCCTAGTCAATTGGAATTTGAATTTGAAAATCACTTTGAAAGCAAAAAGGTTAATAACAGGAAGAATAACGCCACTTAATGCTCTTGTTTTGATTGGCTGCTTCAAGCCAGCTCCACAATCTCTGACCTGCTCTCTATGCTTTGGGGCAAAGCTCTGTATATCAAGATATGTGATCTTCTGGCTTCATACCGCTTAATTACCCTTACCCTTGTAATATCTTTGTGGCTCCTGTTATTGCATCAAAATTGTATATCCATTATTAAGCAGCAATGCATTCACCACTTAAAACAGGTAAGCTTTACATGACATACTCATGAAAATCCCTTTCATTTCCCAAAGATCCTCTCAAATATTTCAGCCTTGATTATAAGGCTATATAAGTGCCCATTTCTTATTCACTTCAATTTTTCCAACAATAAAGAATGTTTCTTATCCTATTTTGCCACATCTATTTTTTTAGTAACTTCATTTGAAGCCATGAAGGGAATTTATTTCCTGCTATGGTTTCTAGTCTCCCTTTTACAACTGTAAAAGGTCTTGAGAATCCCACTCCCACCATTGACTGGCAAAACTCCTCTCCCAATTATGCCCATCAGAAGGATTCCTTGGCCAATGGATGGTTCAAGTATCACTCTCGTCATTGGGGAAGAAAGTTCCACTATGGCTGTCATTCTACTTCTCCACCTGCCAAACCCTTGTTGGTACAGCCCCACGCTTCATTCTATCTTTTGATGTACATGGTAGGATATTATCTTTTGGGTCATTTAAGCTCCCTGATGGGAAGGTTTGCATACTTAGGTCACTTAGGCCATCTTGCCATGGTCACTGTGCCCAGTGGTTCTGCCATTGCCAGGCTTAATTTAGAGGCCTTGGCTCACCAAATTGGGGGCTTGTTCCCCTTAAAGTAGGTCCCTGACATTAACATATTTATCACATTAATAAGCATTAAGCTTGCAGTATGCCAGAGAAGTAGGAAGTGATCCTAAAGTGCTAAATTATTCCATGCCAGCAAGGATCATCTGTGCTGGGTGAAGATAAAAATATTCTATTGGTTGACATGCAATAAGCCCCAAACCTAGATTGATAATTATCCAAAATTGGGGCGTGTTAGAATGTCCTAGAAGACATTGCTAACAGCCAAGAGATTACCCTGGTAGAAGGTATAAAAAGAATTATTCATTTACAATAAAATCATCTTTGGACCATCTTAATTTTATCCTTAATCTGGTTGACCTTTATCCTAATTCTTAAGTGCTTCTGCGCAATCAGAAGCCATTGCCAGGCAATAATCATGGTTCTGTTCAATCCTGGCTCTTCTGATACAGTACTACTCATATCCTCACATATGGTTATATTCTGGAAAATATCCTGTGCCCTATAATCTCAAATAATTGTGGCGCTGTAATGCAAAAAGTGCAACACTTCCCCATTTTTCCGTGATCCAAGTCAACACACCAATGTGAAAGGTGGTAGCCAACAGGAACCAGATGGTGACAGAGGGGTAAGATAAAATTTTGGATGCCATTTGAGAAAACAAAAAATAACTTAGCAATGTGCAGCGTTTCAGAGGGTTTCTAGATAATGTAAGAATAAAGTGGCAAGCAGAACTATTTAAAGAGAGATGATGAGGATAAATCAAATAAATTGACAACTGCTTTAAAAGTACCAGGCCAAATTGGTAGGAGGGGCTAATTAATTTTGCGCCAAAATCAGTATAGCAGAACGCCAACATGAGCACGGAAATGAGGAACAGCATCTTGAGAGGTAAATCAGAAAAATACAATGGTTGTAAAGCCAGATATAAAGAGGGCCACCACACAGTGAGGGACTTCATAGCCAACGTCAGAAAGGAGGTTATTAGACTATCAAAAACTGGGACTAGAAGGCCCAGTGGTCAAGCATAATGGGGTCTTGGAAAAATTGGATACTTTTATTTTCTCAGTGATAATAAGCTATCTAGAAACAAGTTTCTAGAGTGGGATGGGGGAAGTCTTAAGGTGCTTCAGGATGGGGATGGTGGGGTTTGTTAGCATCTGATTGGTTGTTGAGAAAATTTTCAGCAGTGGGAGGACCTGCATTGTAATTCTAGTCAATGACACCATGATTTGAAAAATTCTGATGATCAGTGGGTCAAGTGCTGCCATCCCCAAATAATGTATAACACGTAATTTTCTTATCATAATTATTCAGGGAAAAATAAGGCAGATCCAGATTTTCCAGGGCTATTTGAGCAACCCCAGCCTTGACCCGTTTTTGTCAATGGCGGCATTTAAATTGTCTATTTCTTTCAAGAGTTTGGTGGCGGTTCTTTGCTGGTTTCTGGTCTTTCAGGGGCGCACTATTCCTTCCATCTAGTTTTCTACCGTAACAGTGGGTCCAGATATCTTTCTGACCTGGGATTGTTCTCTGTGGTTGCTTCCTGGTTGTTGT